>OMLM01005903.1:1453-26205 GCA_900302695.1 Helostoma temminkii | reverse complement strand
GGGGGGGCAAACATCATTTACACTTACTGTAGTCCAGCCCAGGTTGCTGTCCTTGCACTGTGCTTGTTGCAGGGAGACACTTTGTGCGATAAAGATTCCCATCACCTCCACATGGATCATACCACCCAGTGGCCCTCCACAACCTTGGGGCATGACTGATCAATGCTGCAACTTCAGTGACAGCTAGTCATTTCTGCCACTTCTGGCCATCACTCACGTTTCACGATTCCAATGTTAAAAAGACCACACGCATGCAGCTCTCCAGACACTTCACATAATAGACTGTGTTTGTTTTGATTAATGGATCTTTGGTTTTCATTTTCTTTTCACCACCTTGTAGGAAAACATTGGGAAAACAATATGAACTCAATGAATGTGGCTTCACTACGCCAGTTTGAATCGAGGTATAGACTGAACTGCACATGCATGCACTTCACTGTTCAGGAAATGATTTATGCTAATGTGACATATGCTGCATCAAGAATTTGAAATTAGCTCATGATGAAACAGTTCTCACTTTGATAAACCACTTCTTTTAATAAGCTCAATTTATAACAAAATGTACGGTGCCTATTAATGTATTTTAAAAAGTGCTGAGCATGATGTTTTTGCAGTACTGCACTGCATCACATTCACATAAAATATATATGTTCATTTGCGGGAACTTGCCCGGGACCATGAGCTCACTCAGCAGTATCCCTGCATTAGGTAGCCATAGCACCCCCCCAGAAAGACACTACAACGGTCACTGTGCATGTCATTCCAGGTCATCTAACCAGCAGCCTGTCAGCAGGCCACCACTACCTGCTCTGGTACCATTTATCCCACATGTCCCCCCGGTACGTCAGTGTTATCTGCTGGTTTTCAGTAAAGTGCACAGAGGAATTAAAGAAAAAAAAAGTCACAACAAGATGTTCCAGCAGCATATAAATAAAATGTTTTGACCTTCACTTATCAGTCTAGACAGGATTTAAAGAGTTCACATGCTCTTCTTCGAATTTCTTTTTCGAATCATGTGCAGCTTTATGTGCTGTATTATCATCAGTTAACAATAAACAGGAAAGCTGAAGTCTGGTGTCAAGACAAAATTTGTTTTAAGTTGCTGCGAGCTTCTAAAAATGTCTCTTTCCCCTTAGATCTGAATTTATTGGGACACTTTTTTCTCCTTGCTTGGTTGCATTTTTTTCAACTTGCTCTGGAACTGGTCTGAGCATGGCAATGCGGTCCCTGTGGGGGAGAAAAGCCTGCTTAAAGATTTATAAGCCATATTTTGGGCTGATGGGGCTGCTCAAAAGGTCTTTAAAGGTTAAGTGATCTCATGGCTCCATCGGCCAAACTCGGAAATCATTTATCCATTAAAGAATGCATTGTGCAAAGGACATAATCAACAGCCTTTAACCAAGAGGATTTTGCTAAACCATTAAGACTCCGGATTTGGTACAATATTAAATAACACGCATTAAAACAAAGCTTTGACTCACATTCAAAGGAAGAACACGAGATGAAATCTCCAAACAGGTGCATCGGAGAGTGGGCGTGTGTAGGTGCTAAGTGTCAGTGAAGATCTAGTCAATGTCAGCAAAGCAATTAATCGTCAGCCTGGAGGACAGTTAGGCCCTGAGAGTGTGAATCCTTCCTATGTATGTGCGCCCCTGCATACTGGTGATTTTAATGCATCTACTTTTACATGGTCTACACTTATGGCTCAAGTTTTGCAATCTGCTTTTGAAAAAAAATCACCTTTCAGACAACAAAAAAAAAACAAAACCAAACACATCGGGCTTTGCTTTGCTGCCAAATGTGTAACATCCATGTGGTTATGTGGAAATGGGAAGGGACAATGATGACTGAGCTGGGAAGGTAATGAGACGTGACAAAGAGGGTTTAACAAGGAACAGGTGGCATATTGGTGTTAGTGACAATTAAATGATTAATTGGCCAACTGAGATTATTTTATTAACAAGGACTGACATTGGGAAATCTAAGGGAGATGAGAGAGAATAGGAACGGAACACAGGAAGTGTCAAATTTAGGAAGTGAAGAAAATTAAATTCATACAGAAGCAGTGATTAAAAGTAAAAACAAGCTGTAAACAAACTGACACAGTAGTTTGATTTATGCTACGTCAGACATGTTAGCACACGTGCAGATATGAAGCATCATTATCTTGTATTTTGAGTTGTGTTTCTAGCTAAGTCTTGCGTTTGCTGCACTCTGAATACTCTGAATAAGATGAATACTTCAAAATCATTGTATTAAATAAGCTTAAGTAATCTTGAGCTCTGAGCTATTCTATTATGCTTAAACTTGACGTGCACTACCAAAAGTTTGGACACACATAGGAATTACCATGTTTTTCATGAATAGATACATCTTCAGCTGTATAAGCATTACTGCAATCGAATGCAACTTCAATGTTTTAATTGATTAAAGTTGCTTTAACAAACATAACACTGTATTTCTGATCAAGGTGATGTCCTACAATCTGCTTTTCTTTTAAAAACACGGTCATTTCTATGTGCCCAAACTTTAGATTGGTTGTATATAACTCCAAAAGCATTATTATACCAGTTTTAAATATTCTGTATTGAGTTAAGTGATAACGTTTATGTATTTCTCATTAGAAGCGACCCCTTTCACATTAAACAGTCATTTTAACTATTATTATCATGATAATGTTGATGACAACAACTTTAAAGCATGTTATCTCACTTTACAACAATGTTAATACAACAGAAGGTTGTGTGAAGGCCAGTAGCTGATTTGACAAAGTCTTTGTAAAACTTAATATCCCTTAACAACCAGCTAAGAGTAATCAGCCTTTTTCACAGCCGGCATATTAATTTGTCATAGTACGGGAAGCAAAAGTGTTACTCATAACATTAAGGAATTGTCACAGTAAGCCATGACAGTGTGACAACGAGCCAGCATGCACATTATGGTAACAGCTAAATGGAATGGAAAATGGGATTTAACCATCATTAATTTTATTATTTACACCACTGCTTTTCCTACTGTGACAAAAAAGTCCTCTCTGAAAAAGGCCTATTGTGCAGTTTATGTCTGGCCTCTGTGTAGAACTGACTTTATGGCATCAAAAGTCAGATTTTGTGTTTAGAGTTTAAAATAAAGGCCACATAGAATAATATATAGACATTAATATTTAAACTAAATCTAACCTTAAAATACCCATATGCAGCCTAAAGAGAAATATCAGTATTAGTCATACATGGGCAGTCAGAAATTTAGTATTGCGCTTGTATTGCATCATAAAAAAACGAATGGTCAGAACTGAAGTAGCAGGCATAAACATGTCTTAACATTTAGTCTTATAAGGCAAAGTTCTGCAATGCAACTACATTGTATGTTCTAGTTATGCAGTGGTCACACCACATGACACCTGCTCAGTAAGGGTGACATGGTGACAGCATACAATTGGCAAGCTAGCAGTCACAAAACTTTCCAGTTTCTTTGCATTTTATAACCAAAATGTCTGATTTCACCAGTCCTGTTAGGAAGAAATTTCTTTTGCTGTTTTATCTCCTGGTGTGTTCAGGCCTTTAGAGCCTGTTTGTCTGGTAAATGGCCACATCTTTCAAACTCCACACCTCCAATTTGTAAATCACGCTTACTGTAAAAATGTCCAGTTCAAGCTGAGATAATGTCGTCAGGGCTATTTTCTCTGATGTGACAAAGCTTCTCTAAAGGAACTATTTATAAACTAAGCAGTAGTTGTCACAGGCTGACTCCTTACTGTGACTAATAAACTGATTTTCACATATAGAATCAAGGGAGGAGCCCAAACCTCACAATAATCTGTATCCCTATGAGAAGACTCACTGAAGCCCACTGGCTACTTGCTACCAATCTGCCAGCTGTTAAATGCTGTGTAGATGTCTGATGCCTCACAATGTTTTTGAAGTGATGCTGTTGCTCATCTTTTCCTAATGTAATTTTCCACGTTCCAACACACCCAAACCTCATAATATTGCACGCAAACATCACCAAGGGGGAGTCAAACAGTAAAGGCTGAAAATGTGTTGCATCGCGCTTTTTATTTGAATTGAAAAGCGTTGCGCACTTTATCCGTCAGAGGGCGCATCGCCGAGTGTCTGCTCAAAGATATTCCCTGAAACTCACATTCTTGGAGTATGGAGCCACTTTAGCAAAGTGTGGACACAGTATCCAAGTTTTATCTCGTGCACGAGATTATTCCCACGTGCGAGCTCGTTTAACGCCCGGTTCAACGCCCAGTCTGAAGCCTGGACGCTCCTCTCCTCGCGTTTGTGTAGCTCTGGCTGGGAGTTGGGACCGCTAAACATCTCCGTCCGAAAGGGAAACGGGGAGTGGGAGACGTGAGAGAGAGAGGACATAAACGGAAGGGAGCCAGAAATCACAGAAAACCAAAGCTGTATACGTGCGTAACGCTGTTTTGGGCGTGCGTAAAGGCGCGAAACAAAGTAACGTTAACCGGATAAATGTAAACACTGTTTTTTTCTGTTTCTTTTCCCATGTTTTCGCTGCCGTACAACGATGTTTAGGTTGTGTTGTGGAAATACATGGATGTTGGCGCTAGAGGAGGACTGGAGTGCACACTATTTCTTTTTCTTTATTTTCTGCGCTGAAAAAGAAATCCTTCCCTTTGCCGTTTAACTTGTGAGGAAACGTTACATGCAAATGCGGTGGGTGACTCCGGACTCTGGTTCAACAACTACACAGATCTGAAACGCTCTTTTGCACATTGTATAGTAGGCTGTGCTGCTCGGTTCACTGAAATGTGATCCACCAGTGAAGTCGGTATATGACAAACCGCTGCGTCCAGCTGTTTTATTTACCACTATTGTGAAAACTGATTCTTACTATCTGGATTGGATATGCTGACAAAACTTTTTGAGAATGAAGAGAAGAAAAATCCCGTAGCACGACTGTGTTTTCTGCTTCCATTCGCCGAACTGGATCTATTGAAACTGTGTTATGATTTTAGCCTTCATCGTTTGCGTGTTTAGAAGGACAGGCGAGCTGCCATGTGTTTGGAACTGGGATTTAGTGCGATGACCTACTGCGACTAACACTTTTGAGTTGTGAAATTGCCTGATATCGAGGTGTTTGTGAATGATCAAGACATCCGGCGCAGATAGGGAACCGACCGTAGTGCCTGCTGGTGCGCCGTGAATCGCCGCTTTCAGTTCGCTGTGAACCAGTTCGTTGACTCGGTTACTTTGTGAAGAGCATCGATATGGAGGAGTGGAGACAATGCGGGCGGTGGTTGATAGACTGTAAGGTCCTGCCCCCGAACCACCGGGTCGTGTGGCCCTCGGCAGCCGTCTTCGACTTGGCACAGGCCCTGCGAGACGGGGTACTCCTGTGCCAGATGTTGCACAACCTCTCGCCGGGATCAGTGGACCTGAAGGAGATCAACTTCAGACCTCAGATGTCACAGGTGAGTCGTCCATGGTATAAACGTCAAAGCCTCCAGATTAAGTCTGTGCTCACACACTTAAACATGCACTGCCCTGCCTGTGACCAAGAACTGTCGTGCATCATTTCCACTCACGGAGTTTCCCTTCCTGTCTAAACCAGCCCACTTCTTGGCTTTAACCCAGTGTAGGGACAATAACTTTATGATAGGACAGCAGTTAAACACCATGTGTATAGACATACTTTAGTTGTTTGCTCACAAGTGGTGGCCTCCCTGCTGCAGACCTCAGGTTGATAATGCTTTTAGAACTGTGTTGTTGCCTTCTGCTGTATAAACAACGATCATATCAGGAATATTATTCTTGCAGTTGCAGTGAAAAACATTTCTGTGTTAGCTTTACTTTAAAGTTTGTTCATTAAGCATCATCCAGGTAGTGCAGGTGCAAGAGGAAGTGAGCAGAAATGAGAGGAAGTTAAATATTTGCCCTTCACGATACACAGTAATCGCGATTCTTTGATTAGACGTTTTTGTTTTTGAGAGCACACCTCAGCCAATCACATCACGTGAGCGAACACGGTTCTAACCAATCATATGATGACAGGGACAGCCTACAGCCAATAACCGCACAGCATGGTTGATTGCACTAGCGGAGCACGCGGCACCTGCGCACGCCTGAGTCATGGAGGTGAGCGCTCAGAGTGAAGTGCTGGTGAAGCCACAGCTCAGCAGCTACAGCATCTTTTATAAGGACATTCAGCAGGTAAAAGGGTGTCGGTGGTGTGGTCGTGCTACGGCTTGTGTAACTCTCTCAGGCTGTGCTGAAACCGTGTAGCAAACTATCACCGGCGTCACGTCAGAACTTATTTTCCCCGAAACGCCTTACCTACATTTAGCTTTGACCAGTAGCTGAATGATTAGCTGTCTTGTGAACCTGAACCCCATCCTTAAAATAAATGTTCCTAAATGGTTGTGGAACTTGACACAAAGTTACCTACACAGTGACAAAACGAGATTTAGCAGCTAAATACTGTTTTTAATGTCGAGAACAACCTTTCACACAATTCAGTTTTGAAATTCAAATAAATATAGTAGGCTATTGAATTCATTGTGCACGAAACCGATTCGAGCGAAAAAACAAAATTCTCCACTTCATTATCATGTGTTGTTTTAATCTACTGATTTACAGATGATGCAGAAAACATGGATGTAGCCTTCACATATAGCATCTGGTTGTTTGCATCCTACTGTTGAATGAGATGGAGTTGTGTTTGCTGACCCACTCACTGTAAAACTACCACACCACATACACAAGTATCGCTGGGGCTTTTTGTGACTCACTGTGGCAGTCGTGTGGATGAACACTGTACAGTTATAACTACTTTAACTCTGTGCTTTAACATCATCTGTTGTTTAAATAGCTAATTTACTGGATCTTGACACAAACTCAGGTCACATTTATGCTTAAACACAGTTTAAACAAAGAGCACTGTGTTTCATAAATTGTTAGCGATTAATCGATTATCGATCATTAATGTTCTATCGGATAAGGAAATGGCTTAGAATTTGCATCCCTGTTATAAACACAGAGTAAGCCATTGTGTATATACATGTTTACAGCCATGAAGCTCTGAATACATATTTATTTGGTATGTAAGTCACCTGGTTATGTGTATAAATGAAAATAAATTCTATACATGGTATGATTAAAGCCTTGGATACTAAATGAAACACACCTTTGTTTCTATGAAGCTCCTTCCCTACTTCAGCTCGTGTGTCCAAAGTGCAAACACTGCTGTTCATTTTTATTGGTGTGAAGTCCACTGGGCCTTTATTACCATATGGAGAGAAGTGTAGGACAGTGAATGGCACATGGTTCCCTGCATGCTAAATGTTTTGGGTTTTTCTTATTGTCATGCCCAAAGAGGTCAAAATAACCATCATGTCAGAACGATTGCCTGCTGACAGCACATTTGTCTGATATTCTTGGCACACCTTCCGTGACCCGTTTCTGTCATCATAATGTGTGAATGTGTCTGTGTTGTGTCTGTCTGGTTTTCAGTCTGTGTCTGCGTTGTTGGCTGCTTCTTTCGAGTAAATTTTCTTGCTTTCTTTTTGTTTTGAGAATGACAAACAGAAGCGATTTGGATTTATTGTTGAAGTTATGCGTCAAGGAAAAACTATTATATGTGGAAATTTGCTTAATTTCTCTCAGTTTTTGTTCAGTTGTCAATTGAATATCATCCAACATTTTTTAAATTTATGGACAGGCTAGACACAACATGCAAGTAAAAGTCTTAGCATTATTTGCGGCCCTCTCTCTTTCTGCCTAGTAACCACTAGTAGCCTCAACTTATCAGCTCCAGAAGCTACTGACTTCCATGATTACAAGGCTAGAGAGAAGCCTGGATGGCACGCTTTGATCCGCCCGCTAATCCCACACTCCCAATTCCTCTGAGTGAATCTGCACTGAGGGTGGAAGGGGTGTCCTCAGTGACAAATTGGGTTAAACACAATCATGGCAGCAGAACGGTAGTATGTTATTTGTGATAAGGAAAAGGTCAGAGCACGTGTGCTTTAACACTCAGAACACACACTCTGTGGCTTATTCAAATGAAGAGGCCATAAGTGGAGTGATTGTATTATTTGCTCTGGACAAAATTACTCTTTCCCACTCATCAGCTCTACTTGCATAATAATAGTTTCTGAAATTGTGTTTTGCCTTGAATATGCGTCACTGTTAAACACCTACACCCTGTTTGACACAGGGTGTAGGTGTTAACAATGTGTCGTCACCTCTTTTAGCAGTGTTGTAACTTCTCCTATTTTCTCGTTCCCACAAATTCTATTGAGCGCTGCTGTTAGTGCACTCATCATTATAGTATGCTAAAACACTGGCACTGGTCCTAGTTTGTTCTCTAGTGCGTTATTGTAGTTTTAATTTATTCTGAAGTAGTTAAATGGTCATGTTGTTATTGTGACACATGTTGTTATTGGAGTTTCTTTGATTTTCTCGTACCTGTATCTTAAAAAAGTCCCGGGGTGTTGTGTGGAGCTTGCATGTTCATATGACTTATCAAGCAAACATGGCAAACATTCAGTGAGTCTTGCTTGTGAAATGTTTGGTCTCATTTGTTTTTATATTGTTGGACTTGAGAGCAAATTAGTCATAATTTGGTGAACTGATAAAGTACGCATACTGTACATGTTAGTGCAAGGGAGGTTTCCTGACAGATCACAGAAGTCTAGGTTTGGATCATATCACTGAATTTAAGTCGCAGATCGTATAAAACTAAAGCGTTTCCAGGTACATGTCAAAGAACATGTTGTGATCATTCATTTTAAATACCAGTATGGCTGACCAGAAAATACTAGAGTATGAGATTACTTAGCAAGCACAGGAAATCAAGCGACGCTATCAGTTTGACCATCATTTTTGTGGTCAAACAAGCAAATAAAATATATTGTATTTTCAAAGAATGGTGAGACTTTCCTTTTTACCCCAAGGTTGTAAATAGATGTTTAATAAGCTTTGGTGTATGGAGGTTCTTGGGAGCTCAACGTGTATATATCCTGAATCCAGTGCCTTAGGCTATGTCTTGAAGACATGACTAAGCCATGCTCTTGGAAGCCTATTGTGTGTTTTGTTTTTTCTCATTCGTTTTTTTCCCTGTTAGTGAGGTAGTTGTGAATGCCTTTGGGATGACTCAGGTGGATATGTATGTATGTGTGTGTGCTGCTGTGCTTTTGTTTCTGTGGGCATGCACTTGTGAGTGTGTGTGTGTGTGTGTGAGTGTGTGTATGTGAGTAATATTACAGTACCTGTGTACTGCATCACTGTTGCCTAAGCCCAGAGCACTCCTGGAGCTTCTCAGTTCTCTACAGGGCTCCAGATCTCACACAGAGCCTGTCGTTTCCTCTCACAGTAATTGAGGTGCTTCCTCTATGTCCAGCTCCCACCAGAAATATTGGCTGCTGGCAAGCAACAGGAGCGTTTTTTTGTTGTTGTTGTTGTTGTTTTTGCCTTCTGTTTTTCGCAGCGGCTATGCAAACATGTCTAATCTTGAAAATGCTCTTTATGTGTTAAGTAAATAAATCCTTATAAAAAGTGTTATAGTTTATGTATTATGTATGCCAGACAGGAGAGGCTGAACTGCATGTAAATGTACCATAAAACCAAAACAATGGGCTAAAGCAGGCTGAAAAGCTCTGTAGCCACACAGTTAGTGGATGTTTATTAAAGCAGGTTAGTATAACTGGAAATATAATTAACAGGAGAAATTACATAGTAAATGTCAGCCCATCTGTCTTTCTGAAATCTCTGTAACCAATGTGAGGAGAGGGTGTTGTCTACTGTAGACAGCCGCCCACCGTTGCCTCCCTCAGGGGTAATTTAATCTCAGCGTTTAGACTACTTTTGACCCCGTGACCCCAGCACCCGTTGGATGCAGGTAATACTGCTAATGGAGCTCGTTAGGGAGACGTCCTGAGTTGCACAGCTGGGATGGTGTCACTGGAAGCTAATGGGATTGACAAGGAGGGAATAGGCCTAGATCTAACCTTTCATGTGGGGTAATCCTACTCCTAAGGTCATGAAAATCTTTTTAACTGCAACTTCTGATATTTGTGCAGCTTGTGTGTTGACATTTCTAGATCTGGCTTATGAACCGGAAGTAATTTATTGAAGGAATAGAAATAGCCTTTATTTCAATGTGTCGTGTCACTGGTGAGCATTGTGTATTGTAAACACTTCCATTTTGGCTGTACATGGCCTTTATAATGGAGGAAACCAGTAGTCATTGCAATGCTTTGAGCTCTGCTAGGGGTAATTGTCTACCTGTTTTTATAGTGAGGTTGGATTTTTTTATAGGCGAGTGTAGAGCAGTGTTCTTGGAGCTGGTAAGAATTCAGTGCCCCATTCAAGGTCACTTCATTAAGGAGGATGCCTTGCAGCGGGAGAGAGGTTGAACTTTATCAAGTCGAAGGACAGACTTGGTATCTATTTGAACTAAAAATAAATATTCCCTTGGAAACAGAAAAACCGGCCAAAAAACCAACAGTTAAGGTTTTAGGCAATTTTACCCAGCTGTTACTGTCAAAGTTATGACATATTTTTTTAATAAGCTGGAAATTCATCCTCTTAAAAGGTATATCCAAATGTCAGTTATAAAAACAACAGTGAAAATGCTTAGTGCTCAAAAGAGATGTTGGAAGGGTTTTTTTTTGTTTGTTTTGTTTTTTTTTTTTTTTTTGCTTGCTAGCTCTGTATAGTTGTTGCACAGCTTTCAGTATCAAGTAGAAGTAAAATCTTTGACGACCACCACAGTAACCTGCTATACAGTTGGCGATGGTTTTTTGTTACGCTTTTCATTTTTGCGAAGCAATGGCACGAGATTAACTTTACACCACCAGACAGATACAGTGTTGCAGTAACTAATTTCAAATTGAGCATGAATTTAAAAGAGCAGTGAAATATTCATTAGAGGTGAAGAAGTTTGCTTCTAAACATAGCAGAATATAAGGTTTTAGCATTTCTCCTCATTCATTAGTGGGATAACATTGCAGTCTGTCGTAAGTGCTCGTAAAACAAATAAATATGAGGCTGTTAAAGCATACAGCACATGGTGTTATGTGAGAGGAAGAACGCACAGACTTAAATAGTTAAAGTCTTGTTGTATAATACAGCAGCTGAATGAATCACATGGTAGCGGAGGTCGATTTTCATTAAGCGCTACTAAATGGTCACAGTCTACAGCAGTTCTGCAGACCTGCTCGTGCCGTGGGATTAAAGAAACAGGAAGTGAATTTGGAATTCAGTCAAGCTCCTTTATTTCTGACTTCGTGCAGACACTAAACGCCTGACAGATTTGCAAATACAAATACAAATACAAATATACAAATTTGCAAGTAAAATAAAACACAGCTACCAGTAAAACACATTTCCCGCACAATGCAAATGTAGATTTAAGCATAAGTTATTCATCAGGAAATATAAACAAAGATTTAATAATCACTGATTAATGATGAGTAAATGTTGTTTATTGTAACCTAGTGTAATACTTTCATGGGTGACTTGGTTTATATGTAGTGTAAAGTCCTGTCTTTGGTTGGTTTACAGGTTATATCCTTTTTCCGCCCATTGATGATAATCTAAAAGGTTTCCATCCAAATACAAACAGTGAACACTCGACTGTGTGGCCCCCCTGTTTGAATATGGGCCATTTGGATGGTGATGTGACAATTTACATTGAAAAGCAACTGCACAACAATCAGGAGTTTTGGATTTTTATTTGAAAGGGCAGGATGTGTTATGAGCATGTCTGGGACATGATATGAATATGATTGCTGATGATAACATTTACAGCATCAGCATGATGTTAGTCCTGTGGTACTGTCTAGTTATGCATTTCTGAATTATTTAACCTCTCCTCGCATCACCATTAGACGTCTAATATGGAGTAATTACAGCTATAGCAGATAAAGCAAAGCGCTTCTGCCCCACGATGCAAATTTCCGAACTCAGTTTTATTATGTATCATCTCACCCTCTCTCTCATTTGGTATTTTACAGTGTTATGAATATGACTCGGGCAGTCTGTACTGAAAACCAGAGCATATTATTGCATTCTATTATGAGTACTTCAATACAGTTCACAACCTAAAACCTGTGGAATGTTAATTTTTCTTTCCCTTTCTCCTCTTTTCCTTTCATTCCTTAGGGGAAGCTGTTAGTCTCAAAGGCGAGCACAGTGTTCATGTGGGGAAATCCAAGTTGACCTAATCTTTCAGACTGATGAGAATAGTTCATGTGATGTCATGCAAAGGCAACTTACAGCAAATTTAGTAAAGAGCATTTCAATGTTAAGATTGGAGTGACAGGAGGAATACTTGAAATTTTTAGATTTTGTTTATATCCTGAATTAGCTTGCCTAACTCATCTCTAGAAAACAAATCTGCCATGACATACACAGATGGACAAAGAGATTTTGCAGCCTTATGGACATTGTGTAATTTCTAAAGAAGCTCAATCTGCATAGTGGTTGTTGGGGTGATTTGCATGGGCATGCAGTGGAATGGAGCCTGAATATTTCCAGAGTCAGCCATGCTCTGCGGGGTGCCATCACTCCACAGAGAAACGAAGGCGGTGGCTATGAGCCTGTTTCTGTCTCTGTAGCCAGCCAGATGGCTGAGTATCTCCCCTGCAGGTAAACCAGACCACAGATTTTCTTTTTTAATTGATTTTGACTCTGGCGTTATTAAAAACGGCTCAGTTTTCATTTCCATGCCTTGACTGGCATCTGTCATAATCCGCAGCAGTCAGTAATGACACTTGGCCTCTTAAATGTTGAGCTGTTGTCAACAGTACTTTCCCGGGGAGTCTAATTTGAGTTGTTGTTGTGGTGGTAGACTCATTGTGGCTGCTTCCTGTGTCTGGGACCAGATTAGGATCCGGATTGTGCTCTGGGGAGATGCACAGCAGTTCCCATCCTTTCCATGGACACCTCCAACTCCAGCTGTACACACACCCAAACACTCACTCTCACAGCCTCTTTCTGTGGGAAAGATAAATAGTTTCATATGTTCTCTATGTCTTTGCCAAATGAAACAGATAATATGCCCCCCGTGTGATGTACTGCCCCTGTGGTGGCAGTATAGGAGGTATGTTTTAATGTTACACTAGACATGGATTTTTCAGGGCTGGGCCACTGAATTGCCACAAGAAGCAACGATATCCTATTACTGATGTGTATTGATCATATCACATAATTGGCTGTGGAATAGGAAGGGCACAAAGGTAGGGTTACAATGTTTGACTTGGTCCCATAAAAAGCAAGTACTTATTGATCTTCTCCACAGCTCAGTCTCTGGTTAATCATGCAAACAAAGTGGAACAGTGTGTTGCCAGTTATAGAGGGTGGAAGAGAACATTTCCTCATGCTCCACCTTTAACAAAAGATGTTTGTGATTTGTAAATTTAAACTCTTTCCTGTTTTGTTGTTGTCATTTTAGTTACAGCATCTTTTAAATATGTGTTTATTTTGGTATGGTCACCGTATTTATTACCTTAGATCAATTACGAAGTGATTTTATAATGCAAGGCCTAATTATTCCTTGCTTGCTCTGATCAGAAACAAAACACATTTACAAGTTTTTATTACATCTTATATAATAGTAATGAAAAGCAGGCTATGATATGAATCACAATTACAATTTCCCATTCAACTACTTATCTAGTATTTGCAGCACTAATAAACTGTAAATGTAAATTCAATTTAATTGTTGTTTTTAAATCCTGTTTCCCATGCATGGAATTAATCAGTTGAGTAATTATAGGCTTAAAGAAGAGAAAGATGATAATGTGATGTATTACTCATAAGTATCTTGCTCAAGGACACTAGCAAGGCCTAAACCCGAGTTGTGCAGTTGAAGGCCAAGCTCTCTTACCACTGGCTTATTCAGATACATAGAAAACAAAACCACACTTACGGTCTTTAACAGACATTCATTTGTATTCTGGAGGTTTCAAACCAGCCTGTAGAGTTCTTTCAGTTCCATTTTGTTAGTTTTTTTTTCTCCATTAATGTATCTTTAATAAGCTGCCATTTTGCATACTAATGAAATTGTAATTGTCATTGTTAACAAAGAGCATGAAAACCTACATTAAGCTGCTGGAAGTTATCTTGCTGAATTTTTAATAGCAATTTAAAAAATCCTTCCTGGTGGACAATATGAGGCAGAAAAGCTTTAGGGAGAAGAGTTGGGGGGTGAAAGCCTCAGGGGAATAGAAATCACAGTGAATGTACATATAATACTATAACTAAGTACTGAAATAATTTTGCAAAACTGTATAGTGTAGTTGTGTTTTATATTAAGTCTACAGTCAAACATGTGGGAGGGCCTGTTTTCTATTATCGATATGATATATGTTTGGGGTCATGTTTGCGTTGTTGTCTTATGTGTTATATTATCAGTAGTTCTGTTGTGTTGATCAGTCTTATATGTCCAACTCATTTAGTGTTTTCATTAACAGTTGTTTCAGCATTTGTCAGTGCTCCCTTTGCTTCAGACATGATTCCGCTCACGAGAAAAGGAAATTGGGTATTTTTTACTTCGAGACACAATTGACTGTGGTTTTATGTTACAAAGACGGGTCCATCTGTGATTGATGATATTTCTAAAAACCAATTTTGCATAAGTGCCAGCTAGAGGATAGCAGGTGAGCTTCCTCAATCTTATTTCCCATCCAAAAAGGTGAAGAAAAATGTTCAACCTGCCACCAGTTTGGTGTTAGAATAATGAAAGCAACAGATTGTGTAGAAGAGGAAGCTAAACAATGTAGAATTAAATGGTGAATGCTCCTGGGGAAAACAAAGAGGGGTATAAAATCCCAGAAGGTGAAGTCACAGAATTGATTGAGAGAAAGCTTTTAGTGGCTCTCTCCTGTGAAATTGACCATGTCCCTCACACTGATGTAAACAGCTTATCTGGTTCTTTGTAACTACCTCTCCATTAACAGACAGGATTTGGCTTAACTACACCTTTGGTCTTTGGGATAGTTAGCATGTCCACACACCTGTATGGTTTTTTTTGTTTTGTTTTGTTTTTTTTAAGGATTTCTTTATGCAGACTCTTCAGTCCCTTTTGGAGACAAAATGTCAGATTGACATTTTCTGTTTGGAAAGTCTATTATTACCTTTTTCTTGCTTATGAAAACTTTATTAACTTTAATCAGGTTGAATACAATTTAATTTTACTTTTAGATGTTAAACTAGTGCTGTTGTGGGCAAAGTTCTGTTTGTAAGCAATAAAGTTGGCCATACTCAGCGCTTTTCCCTCACATGTTGCCCTTTAGGGTATAACAAGTGGCTAACGTTAGCCTATAGTTTGCTGTCTTATGGATTCTTTAGTTACAACTACGACTGGTCGCTGTGGTTTAAAGATACAGTTTGGCAGCACACTTATTCACTTTTTGAAGAGAGTTAGTTAAGAATATAGAATAGATATTACTCTGCTCATAAGCATCATATAACGACACCCAGCAGGCAATTAGCACAGTTTAGCCAAAAAAAGGCCTAGCTAGCTCGACCTAGCAACTATGAGCTATGTCCACAATACTCTTTTCAGTCAATTACTTTTAATTACTTGTCATTTTTCTTTGCATATGCTTTAATATTTTTTGTGAAATGTTTTAAAGTAGTATTGTAGTAATTCATATGCATCTTTTGTAAAACCTATGTCTATGTAGATAAAGTTTAAAAAGTTAATAAACAGCATTTACTGCTTAAATGCATAATTCAGATGTCTGCTGGTTTTTGTTATGTTTTGTTTAGCTTTGGACAGAGCAAGACCAGCTGTTTTAGCTTATCAGGTGATTGATCTAACTTAATTATTAGCATAAGGACATGACAGTGGTATCGATTTTCTCTTCAAACTCTTGTTGAACTGTTGCTTTAAAAATTTTTGTGTAAAAAGAAAACATAAAGTAAACTAGCCCCAGATTGCACTAGAAGAAAAATGCACACATGAACTTATTTAGACATTACCTGGTGGATGCAACTGTCTGAGTCATTTGGGCCCAACATTAAGTGGATTTTACCTCGACAACTGCCTGGTACAAAGTCTGTGTGAGGTTCCATTAAGCTCACATGTGAATAGGTCAGGTGGTTGTCTGGTGAATTTACCACAAATGAATGGGCATGTTGATAACATATTATTGCTCGACTGGCACTGTGTCATTGTGCTGTAAACAAAACACTATCATTACCACAGCATACTTGTCTTGCTTTCTGCACACTGCACATATGCCACCCTTCACCTAAATCAGTTCTAGTAGGTGAGAACGCATCTGACCATGATAATCACGTGTAAAAGTTCAACTTTGGAAAATGTCTGGTTTTGGTCCTTACATGTTCAAGGACAGGAAACTGCAAGTTGCCATTTACATTATGAACAACAAAAAAAAAGGTTATTTCTCTTCCTCTCTTCAGAATTGTTCCTTAATACATCCCGATTAGTGTCTTGTACTGCAGGATTATATTTAAAAGGTCAAATACAAAAATAGCTTTACTTAGAAAATGTTTTACTATTACCTGGTTTAATAATTCACAATAAAAGGAATGTTTAGTTGACATACCATTGATAGTGTTGGCAGTATTGACTAGTCTTAAGTTATAAAAATAATATATAAATAAAAGTTGGGTACCAATTTATTAACCTGGCAACAACTTGATGAAGTTAATAATTGGGCCCTACAATAAATCTTATTATATTAGAGACATGAATTCTCTTCAGGACAAATGAAATGTTGGAGGAAACAGGAGCAGCTCACACTATAGTGCACATGCCTGTGAAATGCAGCTGTAAATGACAGTGTTGATTCATCTTTTTGTTCATGTTTATCCAAGTTTTCGCCTTCCTCTTCTGAGGACATTCACCGCTTCCTGCTTAGCATAAGCACTTGGTGGTTTAGAGAGCAAGCGAGAGAAAGAGTTGTGTAATCTCCTCCCTTTCCATCCTCTGCACTTAGGCAGACAATAAGAAACATCTGGATGGAGAACAGAGGGTTCAGAACGCACCCATCCCCACCTTGCATGAGTCCAACAATGCTTGGCTCAGACTGTGCACTTGGAGTCTGGACACCCTACTGTTATCCTACCAAACCCTGTGCAAGTGTTGCATTCTTATCATGACTTCACTGATTTCTGAGAACGTGTGGGTTGCACTTTGTTGTCGAGTGCTCGCTGTGTTGTGCTAAGTGTGTAATTTTCTTTTTTTTGAGTGGGGAAAAAAGGTGTTATTTTCTTCTTCACGTTTCCACACTGGCAACATGAAACTGTCTTCCACAGGTTTTAATATTGTGTGTCGGTGTGAGGTGTGTGTTCTCACTAATTTTCACATTTTGCCTGGCACTTTTAGTCTTTTTTTCAATGAAATAAAGCACTGTGGATAATTGGTTGAAACATTTTTTTTTGGTTGAGAGTGTAGTTAATGTACTGTGTTCACTACTTCCTGCTGTTCTCGTATTTTAAGACTTTGAGCTCCAAGTTTCAGAACGCAAGCTCCATATACTTATGTCACATGAGTGTTTTCTGCATCATTAATCCCATGTGAATATCTAGTGCAGGTGCTGTAGCCAGAATTAGAACTGTGGAATAAAGCGGGCCAACTTCTGCTTTTACAACACTCTTACATTTGCCTTTTTATTCAGCTGTGTCTGTTTCAGTTTCCGTCCTTTCCCGCTCATATTTGTGTTGCGCAGTTGGCTGTAACAAGTCACGGTGGTTGGATGTAGTGGATAATTTTCACCCCCAAACTCATGCAAATTATTATATTATTGGTTAACATTTCTGCTTCCTAAGAGACATCTGGTGGTAAGTCAGCAGTTCTCATGGTCTGCTAGGCTTGATTGTTAACGTGACATTATTATATTAGCATTATTTTAAGCAGCCTTACTGTGTAGTATTGGTTGTCAATTTTGATGGACCGACATTATCAGATCTGCACCTGGGCCTCCTGGATCTGTCATTTCACTGCTTGACCTTTATTTGTATCCATAAATATGTATCCATATTTGTCACACAATGAAACTGGGTATTATCCTCCATTGTGTGAGACATTTTCTTCCTGAAGCTACTGGCCGAAACTTTGGACATCCTTGTTGAAGTGCTCGCAACCTTTGATACAATATCTTGAAACATGTGACTGCTTCCTCTTTAATGGCTAACATTTAGTTAAGGGGCTGAATGCATGTTGACTTTGACCTGCTTGTCTTTGCCTCTGGCAGTGCTCTTTCATTTTTCTCATCCTTTCATTGTTTTTTCCAATATGACTTGACCTTGACAGAAAGGTACAGGGGCAGCAAGGGATTGCATTTTCCCTGACCAACACCTTCAGATAGGTTAGTGAGATGATAAACTACTCTGCCTGGTGACATTCATCTTTTCCACCTCCTCATCTTGTTACACATCTCCCTTCACCTTCTTTCTCTTTGTTTCAGTTTAGTAGTGGAGGTGGAAGGGGGTAAACAGATAGACAATCTATTCAAAGATTATGCTGAATGACAGTGAAATACTTTTTTTTTTTTTTAGGAATACTTAAAGAAAACTCATAAACCTATACACTGTTTTTTGTGATTAAGTAAAGCGGTAGTGCTTGATGTCACATTAGAGGTGTGTTTTCAGTTAATCCACACATCGTATTGGGTTAAGAAGTGGTGGAAACATATTGTATCTCTTAGGTGTTTAATTGTCTTTAAATGTCAGCACGACTGATGATACTATTGGGAGATCATTACAAGCCTCACTGGCTTAAATGAGCTTACTTCTAACCAGACAACTGAATGGCACTGTTGATTGGCTCTTTGACTGGCAGAACTGATATGTTTTCTTATGGCAAAATTAAATTTTTAGTCAAACCACTGGTTTGATTGATAACGAGGAATCTGCTTTGGGCATTGGTGTGTCAGTCATGCTCCTCTGTAAGTCCTGTTTGTTTAAAAAAATGAGCTCAATCAGAACTGAACCATGGTGTTTTTAATAATGTAATGGAATGGAAGTAGTTTATGACCTGTATTGATGATGAAGTTACATATGTTTTAATTATGCTAGTTCAACAGTTGAATGCCTCAATGCTCCGGTGCGTCTTAATCTAATTTACATAAGATATAGTTAATTTACATGTCTGGCTATGTAAATTATATTATCAATATACTGGAAATCCTGTGTGTGGTGTACTTAACCCACAATCTACTTTTTTTATTTTTTATGGATGGCAGATTCCTGTCAGTCAGCCATTATTTTTTCTCTACACTGAAATATGTTGCAACATGTACCTAATGAATTACACAAACATTTGTGTTCTAGAAGGATGAGTTCCTCTAGTTCCACTTGTGTTTTCACATATGTTAGAGTACATGAACATGTACTGTACTTGAAGAGGATTCATGCGACCCAGACGATGTATCCTGACCGTACATGTGATCCCCTCATTTTCGTCTGTCACCACTATCAGGTCAACGTCTTAGTTGCGGATTTGTAATGACTTCTCTGGAAAGCCTGCTTATTTATGTTCCCGTTGGCCTGTTGTTGGTGTTGTTGTGTTAAACAAATGCTAGCATGGGTTCAGCAGATGTGCATAATGGTTATTGACTGACTAGTCTGATAGATAATGATTGATGTTTGGTTCATTATGAGTATTGCTCTTTAAAATATTAAATCAACATTCAGACATAATGAAATTTTGTAAGGCTGTGTGTAATTATCTGTATGTAATTATTATATGTATTTAACATATCCTCTGCTGATATGTAAATGTTTATCAGTATGAAAAGAGAATTCCAAAAGGTGGTGAAATCTACTGTTACTATGAACAAGCAGCAATTGAATCTTTATGCAGAGTATTTATGTTGTTTCTAAAGCGCAGTTGAACTTAATGGCTTCATTATGCAGACGTATTTCACAACATATCAACAAACCACCACACAAGCTTTAAAGGGTAATATCAATAGTATTAGTCAGTGTTGACTGTGTGCTCACAACTCACTGATGATGTTGATTCCACTGTTTCCATTCAGCTTTCCCCTGTGTATTGAATGGGTTTAATGATTTTAAATTGTAACTGGGCAACATCAACAACAACAACAAAAAAAAGACATTTTCTTTAAATAAATTTAAACTGATCTTGTCCTGTTTAAGAATCACAACTTTGAAATTACTAAAGCAGTTTTTTCCTTTGAGCAGTCATATGCCTAAGTGTGTGTGAGTGAGTGGGACATTGTAAATATGTTAGCTTAAGTCCATAATGACCTTTAGTTGAAGCTTAAGTTTTGGCTGTCATCCCGCAACTCTGTGATGGCTACATGAGCTATAGGTGGGAAGGATGAAGGTGTTGAGGTCAAGAAAGGAAGCTTCCTCATCGAAGAACACCATGAAACCAGACAGCTGTTGGAGGCCTCAGGCCTCTTTTCACCCCTGCTGACACTCCTGTCGTCCATCCTTCCTCATCCATTAATTACTAAAGCCCTGATTCTTATTGCTGACCAGTGGAGGGATGACTACTGAATATTTAACTCGAATACTGGAACATTACCTCTGGTTAAGGACATCTGGGGGAATAATTAAATATTTGCAAATGTTCTCAGATGCACATATTTAAAATCTGACAGCGCTATAGAAGATTTATAAGATTTCTTGCTTCTTTTAGATAAAGAGTTAGTATGTAGTTTGGTCACCATTAGAACCAATAATAAGATTAAAACACAACCAATAACAAGCGACAATTCTTTAACACAAGTATCCTCTAATACATGCAGCAGCAGTGGAACTTTCTGTGGTGCAACAAACAACTCTGTTCTTCACAGCACTGAACAAGTGACGGGTGTTCATTTATCAAGGTTATTAAACAGCAGAAATGATCCTTCCTACTTTGCACCTTCTGGATACACTGAGGATAAAAACACTGAGAAGTTTGGGAACACTAACACTTTAAAGCCTATGCAACCTTGAGGCGCTCACTCCTAATTAAAACAGAGTCTGGAAAGCTCAGAGAACAAACAGGATCTTGCACCTTACTTTGACAATCAAATCAGCAGAATAAAAAGAAGACACTTCCATTTTCTCATCTACTTAACGACAGGTTCCTAACGCCTCAGGACAAACGAGAGCGTGCTAATGAGAAAAACAATAGGATGGCTTGCTAGACAGCAAAATGTGATGGGAACACAGGATTCCCTGCCATTTGTTTTATATAGACATTAACGATGCACTTGATTAATTGGCTATTTAAGTTTTAAAGCAGTTTTAGCAGCACTCTCTGTTGCAGTGCTCCTGGGTAAAACAGCTTAAAAGTTTTCGTTAACACCTTCAGAATAGCTATACTGGCATGTTTCCGACAGTTGGAATGGATGCGAAAGATGTCCCCCTGCGTGATGTCACTCTTCAGTACAGCATCTGCTTCTTAAATTATTCACACCATTTGACATTATAAGGTGTTTCTGGTTTGTGTAGCAGCGACCACAACTGTTATTACAGCTCCATAAGATCCATGTTTTAGAATGGTCTTCAGTGAGGAGAGCATACTTTTAAGGTGATTCCTGCTTTATAGGTATTAAATAAACATAAGGCTTTCTAAGGGCATTGAGAGGCATCTGAGGAATTTGTTAAGAACTGGTCATGAAAAAAAAAAACTCCCATCTCTGAAGAAGCTGGAGTCATACGCAGAAACATGCATCTTTGAGGAGAAAAACAGAAAGAGCAGACATGGGTTGTGTTTCTGATAAATTGAACCTAAAAGAAAGAGTTGCACAACAGCTTGTGTTTCTGCAAATGCGCACAGTGGTTATTGACTGACTACTGTCTGGCAGTACAGTAGTTAATCTGGCAGTTAATGATTGATGTTCAGCTCATAAATTGAGTGTTGTTCTTTAAAACTTCCATATTTTAAAATGCACCCCCATTGTTCAGTGAAACTCTGTAAAGTTCTTCTTTTTGGAGCTGTTATTTCTGTAGTGACAGGATACAGTATGTATGTATACAGTTGAACATTTTATGTAACCGCTAGACATGTAATTTACTTGGTGTATTGATGTAAGTAAATCTGTAAAAAAGCTCATTCACAAGGTGACTAAACTTACTGTAAATATTATCAAGCAGCAAATTAATCCATGATGGGATTTTTCTGCCGTTTCTAATAAAGGGTTTAACTTAATCACTTGTCATCATGTAGACATGCAAACCATGAACAAGCTTTTAACTTGAGTTAAACAGTACGAGTAAATGATCAGAACACAGTTTTTGATGGAATTCATTTTCCTCCTGTGAGTTGAATGCTAGTTTGGTTTAAAAGATATTAATTTTTAAAAGATTTTGAATTAAGAATGTGACACGGGTTGAGCACTCAACAGATCATGTTGTAGAAGTTGCTGTGTAAGGAACAAATCTAGGGTGCACAGCAATCTGCCCTTTTCACACTTATAACACCAGGCATGTGTCACAGAAAGATGAATTGTTGGTTTTGGAAACTTTCAGTAATTGTTCAATCCCTCTCACCCACTTCATCATTACACCGCCCTCTGTACTTTGTTTAAAGCAACTGTAGCCTTGAGCAAATCATAGAGTGTGGGCTGTTTGTCTACTTTGCATTTCTATCTCATTTGCCCCATCCGTACTGCTTGTGTGAAAGATCTGACTGTTCATTTACTGAATATTAAAGCCATCTGTTGGCGTTAGCTTCCTCTTCAGGACATCCCCCTGATGTGTTGTGTGTTTGTCATTCATTATGGAGCACGTAAAACACCCCAACAGTCCAATTAGATTAGTGCCACAGACACACAGGACAATGAACACACACACGTTCAGCAGATCAGCAACTGACGGTTTTGATGTGTTCACCCATGCACGAGAGTCCAAATTTACATGCACATGCCATCTGTAAATCCAGGTCTAATTAAAAAGTTTGTATATATCTTGACCAATCCACTTTTTCCTTTTTTTTTTTTTTACCTTTGCTACTGTTTATTCAATGACATATGTACATTTGCCACAACAAAAAAAGTGTAAATACAATACACTCCTCTGACTTTTCAGACGTTTTTATGCCGAATCATTTTTACCAACGATTCTTCCCACCCCCATCTGCATATGTTGCCCAATTGTGATGAATAGCTTCCAGGCTAAAAGCAAACATAAGGATTGGTTGCTGCTGGTGGATGGAGGGGAAGTGTGAGCAGGCTGATCATTACACTGTTGCACAGAGAAATTGATCAGAAAACTCACAGGCGCGTTTGGCTCTAGGTTTAATGAATAATTTAAATGTGGATGATGACTCAGCGCTAGTAGCTTTGTTTCCCCCCTGGTGAAAAATATACAGTAAAATCCAATATAGTTTGTTTTGTTGAAGCATAGTCAAGGTTTCTGTGGTATTAAAATACATCTAGTCATTTTCTGTTGTGATTGTACTGTAGAATCCAAAGTCCTACTTAGAATATAGAAGCTAAATTGTAAACATGTATGTTTTACTACTTCTCTAGATTGTCCCTTTTATGAGTCATATCAGTTTTATGACCACAGCAAATGTTTGCTCAAAAAGAAATTACTTTATCATTCCTCATTTTGACAACCGGATGTTTTCTTCAGCCTGCACCACTATTATTTATCTTCCCAGGGTCAGATGCTGGAGGAATGTCTCTATGTTAAAATATTCCTATGTGTTGGGCTGTATCGCATCCCAAAATAAATCAGTAGCTTACATAATGTCTGCTCACGGTCATCAGCCAAATAAACTTGCCCAATACTGTCAGAAATGTCCAGAGCAGGAAGGAAATTCATTAATGACTTAAAACATCATCGTGGCAGTTTTTTGGGCCTACAATGATTTCTTTTAATGGTGATGTCTGCCTGAAGGTTTTCTGGCAATGAAATAGATTCTGGCATAATACACCAGAGCGGAAACTATTAAATGATTGACAGACAGTGAACTGCATTTGGGTTTTGGACTGTTTGTTGAACAAAATTAGCAGCTTGAACATATCTTTTGAGGCACTGGGTAAGTTTTGTACTTTTTGTAGCCTAAACAATACCACCAATCGATAACAGATAAGTCATTAATGAAAATGATTATTAGTTGCAAGCCTGTGATGCATCACTTCCATGTTGATGCTCAGAAACAAACACAAGTAATTAGAAAAGGTGCTTGAACCATCTATTGCAGTGCCTTGTTTACAGGTAATAATGAAAGTCAGATCTTTAAAGACAAGTGCATAGAGTTGGATGGGGTTGGGCAAGAAAACATAATTATTGAGAAGTAACTTTTTCTCAATAGATCTATAACGCCTAGTTGATGCGTCAATAGAATTCAGTCCTCAGTCCTAAAAAGCCAATGATAATGAGCGTCAACCCAAGTTGACAG
This sequence comes from Helostoma temminkii, assembly GCA_900302695.1. Taxonomy (NCBI): domain Eukaryota; kingdom Metazoa; phylum Chordata; class Actinopteri; order Anabantiformes; family Helostomatidae; genus Helostoma; species Helostoma temminkii. Next base: position 1,887 of record OMLM01005903.1, on the reverse strand, counting down.
CAACACGCATGCTAATGCTTATGCTACTGCAGCAGTGCACACCAGTACACGAGGGGAAGGGACGAGATAAAGGAAAATGAGCACCGTAAGTTGGACTGAAAACTCGAGCAGCAGTGTTACTCAAGATGTTCTAGCGGATGCAGCCTAGGGCCCAAAAGTCAAATTGTGTAGAAAGCATGTTCCCACAAAGACATGTAATGTCACTAATCTTTTTCACCATCTGAAGCCGTGCCATCTTTTAGAGCAGGCACAATGCAGGACTTTGCAGTCCCAGACCTGAGCAAGTGCTGGTGGTCAGACTAAGAAAGGGTGGAATTTAAGCAGCTGAATTAACCTTATGATATGTTCATGGCTCACTTAGGATTAAAAAGAACCTTTAAGATTGATATAAATGGCGATTTATTTTTCTATATTGAGTGATATAAAAAAAAAAA
>OMLM01005898.1:35643-49547 GCA_900302695.1 Helostoma temminkii | reverse complement strand
GTAACACTATTAGACTAATCAGAGTTACAAAAAGCCACTACGCTGTGCTTCTACACAGCTTTTATGTGACTGACCTGACACAGCATTCCACAGCTCGATAGCAGTGGAGGACCTCACTATGGAGCGTGCACAGCTGCAGGCATGACAGAAACACTTTTTCAGCATCTCCATACCAGCCCGCATCAGACAAGAATCCACCTAGAATCAAGAAGAATCAAGTCAATCCAGCTGTATCCAGATTAAGAGGAGAGATGTATTAGGTATCACCTGTAGTAACTGGTGGCCAAAGCATAAGGATTCTTATGAACCCAGAGCTCATTCAGAGTGAATAAGAAACATCTCACGTGACAAAGTATGTAGGGAAGCAGCACGTTTTCAGAGGTTTGTAGACAGGGACAGACACATGATTGGTAAAGTGTTTCATTACGACGACAGTGAAGATTAAAGGTAAAAGTGCCCTTGGTTCATATGACACAAAAAGTGACTGCTTTCAGTTAAGTTGTTGCATACTACCTGGTATGGTTTTCAGATGTGTACAATAGAGCATACACTTACTATGTTATTTGAAAACAAAATAAGAATAGGGACTGGCCTGGAATACCCATAACATAAATAAATGACAGTCAGCTTACTGTCATACAGATAATTGTTATTTATTATAAGGGACTCACCGTTTGATAAGTAATTTTAAATTCATCCTCTATGTGGGCTTATTATCAATTTATCCTCAAATACTGTTTCATGTCAGTCAGAATCTGTTAATTCTAAAATGCAGGTACCTAAAATACATGTTATAGTGCAGTACAATTACAGATGAATTATCTACCTCAGGTCTGGTGTTCTGAATTTTAAATGTTTTTAAATTATTTAAATCAAACATATATATATCTGCTAACCCTACAACAAACTAAGTCATAGTCGCTATTGTTGTTTCTCTGTACCTGTATCTTACATACTAACCCACTAATGTGTGCGGTACACATACTGGTCCCTAACTGTGCGCCCCTCCTCTACCCCAGCATTTACCCAACACAAAGCCAAACTGGATGGCTTTCTCTTTGACGTGGGCGTCAGACTCTGCGATGTAGGAGCAGCGGCGACTGAAGGAGTTTGCCAGAACTGAGGCGACTTTGACTCCATGGTCCATCAGGGCCTGAAAACAGTGATGCAGGAGGTGTCTGTGGGGAAGGGAACAAAAATGATCAGTGATTAATTGTTACATTTAAACCTTCATTGAAGGATATACATCACCACAGTTGCAACACAGAGCATCTAGTCAATCAGTGAATCACTGTGTTGATAATACTGCCATTCTATCTGCAATGATACAGTTCATTCATACTAAGCCTACACTGAATACAGTACTCAGATAACATTACAGAATCAATAATATACCTTAACCTAATGAGTGAAATGGATAGAATTAACCAAGCTACTCGTAATACTGCTACACAAAAGTTCTCAGGACAGGGAGCACAAAGCAACCCAAAGACATCGGTCACAGGAGAGGAACACCTAGGTGAAATAATACAGCTGATTCTGCAGTAGGTCAAAAAAAGTTGAGTGAAAGATTAAGCTAAATCAAACACAATTAGAAAAGACAATTAGAAAGCCTATGTACTGGGATTTCATCATTAAATGGTTGATTAGTAAAAGAATGGCAAACCTTTGGTAAGGTCCATGAGGTAAACAATATCCAACCTGATCAATTACTACAGTTTTCAGCACATACAGCACAAATAGCTTTGTAAATATTTGGATTAAGGTATCGGTCATTGTCAGTGGTGTGATTTTTTTCACAGTTCAATTCTGTCACATTTTTACCTTTTGTCTGAGGCCCGCAGTACTTTAGCAAACACCTCTAGCTCACAGAACTCTCCTCCGAGCTGGCAGAGCCGGCCCTGCTGGTAAAGCTGAGACACACAGACAGATGGTACGATGGGATGAACATGAGACTCACTGACAATAACGCAATCAACTCTTCCATTAGTGGCACACCATTTATACCAGTATTTACTGTAGGTAATAACTGATGTGACTGACAATGTGCAGGTGGGGTACAGAGTAACTAAACAGTACAGTAGTGGACTTTCTGTCCTACTCTTTTGTCTGAGTTTCTATTAAGGGTGTGTTTTAAGTGATGCTTTACAAAACACAGTCTGCTGTTCAGGAGTTTAAACAAAAAAATGGCTGATGTCTAGCCTGTCATCAAAATGCACTGAGCTGGAACTTATTACATTCAATAGCTTTCCATAGTGGGGACTATGGGGGAAATTACCAGTCTCTTGTAATCTCGCCTGTATTGGTTAGAGAGACAGATTCCTTTTGCCAAAGCCACAGATTCATTGTTGATTAGTTACATGTTATTTGTTTAGAGCACATTCACACTGACAAATTGGTTTGGAATCCATCTCTTGTAGAGTCAAGTTAAACTTGCTATGAAGCAGCTAATTTATCAGACAGAGCTGTGGTGAAGTGCACAGGTTTTCTACTGCTGAAGTAACAAGTCAAATAAATCTATGTCTTGAGGATAATGTTTTTGTTTTTTTTAGTTTTCATTATTGTACAGTATACATGGTCTGCACTCCACATCGCATTAAGAGTATTACAGATAATAGATTAGAAGAATATTTGTTCTGTGAGACAGAGAAAATGGACTGGCGACCGAAAAACATGGCTGAAACACGTTCTGTATAGACATGGCATGAGCCTACCATGTGTGAAACAAAAAAGAGCCCTTCCCATTAATTTTAGTGGGGAAGAGTGTTTGACCCATGTGGGGCTTGGCCAAAACTACACAGCATCACGGAAAGAAAGTTGGATCCAGTTCAACTTCTTCTGCAACACAACATGATGCCACAAAAGTGTGTGTCGCTAATCGTCATATTTTGGCTGTTTACCTCACAACCAACTTGACCAAAGATTAAACACTTCCATCTGTGAGCGTTACAATCACTGTGCTCTTTTGTGTTGTGGCATCTAATAACCGTCATAAACACACATGTGCCTTAATTTGGATCTCCCCATTCATATTTAACTGTCTCACCTGTACATAAAACAACACAGCTCCAGGAATGTCTGCATTGTTTTCATGTAAGGGGCTGTGTTACAAAGTCATCTGTCTAAATGTAGCCCAGAGTAACCCAGTCAGTACCATCCATCTGATCCAGAAAATCAAAAATGTGGCAGGTAGCAACAAATCAAGCTTCACTTTGGGATTTTCATAGTGCTTATTAAATTATGACTTCTAGAATTTGATAGGACCACAAATACTTAGGAATGCATATTCAGAATTTAGTTGAAGGAGACTGGGGGATTCCCAGGACCAGATGTCACCATGATATGCAAAGAAATGTTACTTGCTCACCAACTGAACCTGCACCGTTTGTGGACAATCAAGATTGTCACTTATAAAATTAAGATGTTAGGAACTTAACCACAGCTAGAGCCACCACTGATGTCAAATGCATCATACTTGGCTCCATCACTTATTAATGACAGCTACACAGAAAGACTGATAATCCTCTTTTACCTTTGCAAATGCAAAGAATGGAGAGGTGGGGAAATACTGTCCTCCAAGTGTCTGGACAAAGATCTTTTTTTGTTATTTTTGCCAGTTCAGTAATTGCAAATAGTTCCCTTACAGTACAGTATCAGTAGCATTGCTTCATAAAGATGGGTTGAGGTCACCTGGTTTACTGCTATTGTTTAAAACTTACCCTCAACAGGACCAATGACTGACTTTATGTCAGCAAAGAAAAATGGAAAGTAACCTACAGACAACAGAATTACTGAAGGAAAAAAAATACTGGTACTGTTGCATGGATTATTATGCTTTGTCATGTTTTTAGATCTACTTTTTCACATTTATAAATATGTGTATGTGTATGTGTATGTGTAGACTGTTATTTGTATTTAAAATGTTTATGTGAGTATTTAGGAGAGTATATCAAGCCACTCTTAAAAAAAATACTACTTATACATTAATAATACAGAAATGTACAGAGCTTTACATTTAGCAGGTAATAATAAAAATGTCAAAACAACAACAACATCAAAACTGTGTTTAATTAAAGGGGAATATCCATCCACAGCTGCCAGTCTGCATCTCATAAATTATTTCAACATATTGTTAGTTTGTCTGCTACGGAAAATTGGCAGCTGACGGCTCAACAAATATAAGACATGCTGTCACAAGTATATCTGCCTTATTAGAATATCTACTTTAAGTAAAGTGGGTCTAAACAGGTTGATCACAACAAACCCACAAATATAGCTAATTAACTAGGTAACTAATTTAGCTACATGACAACACTGACAGTTCATTCACTCGGTCACTGTTGTGATAACTAATGTTAACATTACAGTAACAAGTCGTTCGTGGCTTCACATTTCAAATGTGTACAACAGATACAGATATTAGGGAGCTATTTTTAAAAGGAAAGAGTAGAGCCGGCGAGTCAGCTGGACCACACCATTAAGTTTTCTGTCTTTAATAGTTAGCCTTAACTAAGTAGCTGACGTTATCGATATTTAACGTTAACCGCTAACGTTATGTTAGCTAGCGTGAATGTTAGCAGTGTTAGCGGCTGACTACAAAACTCGTACAGTATGGTGGCTGTCAGATAGACCGGAGTCATTTAACTGGAAAAATCTTACCTTATAATAGACATCGAACTGTATATTTTCAGGAAGCGAGCGTATGTCCCTTCTTGATCGACTGTAGTTGTCCACCACAGCCGAGATAGCGGTGTTGTACAGTGTTTCTGGGATCCATTCGAGCTCCACCGCAGCCATGTTGTTTTCCCTCTCCAAAAAACCCCAGCAGCTACAGCCCTCCCCAGCTCTGCCTACATTCGCTACCTTACTGCGCTTCCTCCGCGAGTCCTCATATAACACTCGCTTTGTGGTAAGGCTACAAATATCCGTGCTGTCAGTATTTTACACCTACAGTTCTAAAAGCCCTGTTTATTTTCCATCTTTCTCCTTCATCTCTGATTATTCGTCGACCCTACGGCAGTTCCGTACCCCCGTCCTGACGCAGACGTGCAGTGGCAGTGACGCAGTGACGTAATGGTGCAGTCGATGCAAAAAGGCTTTTATATTGAAATAGAAATTCACAGTGCGCTTTGGTATGATCACATTGTACACAGCACTTCCATACATACGATACTTGAAGAAGCAGCGAGTAACTAAGTACATTTACTCAAGTACTGTACTTACAATTACAATTTTGTTTTTTCTCCACGACACTTTAAAAGGACTTTGCTGGCGCACATTTTAAATATCACGATTCAAAATTATTATTTAATTGTTTTGCCTGTTACAGTTGCTCTCTGATCAAAGAAAGAATAAAAAACCCTCCCAGAAAGTATTGACAACATTAATAGTGACATAAATATAAAATATAATCAACTAATAAATGAAAACTGCATCAAATCTGGATTAGGCTTTCACATTCATGTTATTGTCATGTAATTTTTTACATGATTGAGTACTGAGTTTGTGTACTTCTGTCACCTGTGAAGGTTTTGTTAAAAATGTTTTGTAAAAATAAAACTCTTTTTATTCTACACAATGAACTAATCACCACAAGATCCTGATCAAAAGACTGTATCTTCAGTTCTACCTTTTCCTTTGTAGTTTAACATGACTTTATTTGAATTTATGGGAGTTTATGTTAAAGATGACATAACACATACAACAATGAATGTTAAACCAAAAATGTGATACTGATACTGAGAATATATTAGGACTTTTCCTATGATGGATGGTTACCTGTTAATAATAAACCTCCTCCCCCCCCCTGCACCAAACTGTAGAGGCTCTGACCAGCTCCTTCAGCACAAGACTGTTATACCCACAGTGCAAGAAGGAGCGCTACCGCAGGCCATTCCTCCCCACAGCTATCAGACTATACAACACAGTACTACACTAGTACTACTGGTTGTACTATTTGGTGTCACTTTGCTGCTGCAGACAAAAAAATTTCCCCATTGTGGGATAAATAAAGTTTTATCTTATCTTATCTTAAAGTATAAATTTAACATCTAAGCTTTATATTTGTATGTTTTGCTCAGCAATACATACAATTAAAATATGAAAAGTAATAATTAATAATGATAATCAATACATTTTTATCCTTAGAAAATAAATCAGAAAAATGTTAGAAGATAACATAATAATTTAATTATCCCCAAGAGGAAATTCACTAGTTACAGCAACATGAGAGGGTAAAGTAAAGTAAAATAGGGGATGCGATCATCACCAGCTTAAAGCAGTAAATCAGTACTTTATTCTAAAATGAAAGTGCTGTAATAGAAACCTGAGAAAATTTGAAATCGTGCATTTTTCTGTGCGCGCACACAGTCAGTTCTTGGGTTCGGCGAGTCGATCTCTAGAGGGCAGCAGCATCTGTTTGACACGTTTACGTGCTAGAAGAAGACAGACGCTGACGTCAACACGTTTGAGCATGCCTACTACGCTCTAACATAAACAAAAGACAGGACGCATCACCGCAATAAACTCTACTGCCTTGCTATTTTACATGCTAATAGTACTTAAAAATCGGGCAGGGACCTATTTCTGGAACAATGGAAAGCGAGTTTTTGATGCGAGTGAGTGTGTTTACCGATCAAGGAGGCAGAAAATACATGGAAGATGTGACCGAGGTCATAGTAGAGCCCGAGCCGGGAGAAGATGATCCGACGTCGGGTGAACCAGAAGAGAACGGTGGGGGACAATATACCGCCGGTTCTCTTGCTGTGAACGTGCATCCAGACCGGACTGACGATGTCGTGGGGGGAACCCCTAAGATTCGAGGCGCATCATTTGAACCAAAGGGGAGCGACAATCATTCTAGATCAGTGGACCAGTGGACTTCACCGGAAAGTCAGCCGAGCACAACGAGTCGTTCCCGCCGTTCCGTGGCGTTCTTCGCCGTGTTTGACGGCCACGGAGGTCGCGAGGCTGCGCAGTTTGCACGAGACTATTTGTGGGAGTTCATAAAGAAGCAGCGAGGGTTCTGGTCAGACTGTGACCGGGAGGTCTGTTCTGCTATACGCAAAGGATTTATAGCTTGCCACCATGCTATGTGGAAAAAACTACGTAAGTTGACCAACAGTTTTCCAAGTTATGACATAAAACGTTACTAGTTGTCACGAGGAGTCGTTTACGTCTCTCTCCCTCTTTCTGAAATCGAATCTCATTCATTGGCGCTTCAAACCACCACTACAGTTGCCCGTGTACTGCTAGCACATACTAGCCGATTTTACTAGAACGTTCCACGGACTTAGTAAAGATATTCTCTTTTGGCTGTGCGGAAAACTTTAATTTGTCGAAAGAACCAACACAAATACACTGACACGATGTTAAATATTTCTTTGATACTTTGTAAATACAAATTGACTCAACTACGGGTACGTGGCTAACACCTTTAGCAAATAACGACAACAGAAATAAGCTAACGAAGTTAGCTGTAGCCACCGGGCTCACTCTAAACAAAGCACAGCATTGTCGCGGCTTCGCAGACACCCATGTTAAACAATTAGAACTAGTTTCACGATGTATTGCCTGTAATGTAGCCTACTAATATTTTAGAATTTTGTTAGACTCAGTCTTTCGTATGTTTTGTAGTTACTCAATTTAAATCAGATTGGTTTGTGTAGTAGCCAGTGTGTGCTACGCCAGCAGCGTGATGAGTTGGCTGTCAGGATATGCCTGGACATGTCAGCTGTTCTACAGCTGGTCACAGATTGTGTCAACAGTTCACTTATCTGTTAACCGCATGTCTCACACCGATATCACCGGAAAGACTGTGGCCAATCAACTTACCCTGTTACCACGTTATACATAGTACATTAAGCTTTGACTTTGCCAATTAAAAAGAGCATTTTTTTCTGCCTGACCTATTCTGTGCTGTATAATGTAAAAGAGGAAGGTATGTAAGAATTTTATCAGAAGTAAATGGTCATAGCTCAAAGAAACTCATTATCTGTTTCAATTCTCAGCTGAATGGCCAAAGACACTTACAGGCCTTCCTAGCACATCGGGCACTACAGCCAGTGTGGTAGTCATCCGAGGAAACCGCATGTATGTGGCCCACGTCGGTGATTCAGCAGTCGTTCTAGGGGTCCAAGATGACCCCTCGGTCCCGTTCATCAGAGCTGAGGAAGTCACACAAGACCACAAACCTGAACTACCCAGAGAAAAGGAGCGTATTGAAGGTCTGGGGGGGAGGTAAGTCATGACAAGTCACCCTGCCACTGCATTTTATTTAGGATTCAAGATTTAAATTTTTTTTACTAATTTCCTGAGGGAAATTGTTCTGCCTGTTACAGCTGCTCTCTCATCAAAGAAACGAAAAAAAACCTTTAAAAGAACTGAATTAAATTAATTAAAAAATTACAGCATTGCCAGAGTTAACAGTGACATAATGATATAAATAATGTTTATGATTAAATCATATAATGTTTAGATGTGTCAGTCCCCGACCCTTTGCAGTGTGTGGAGGAGCTGTACAGTCTAATGGCCACTGGCAAGAAGGATCTCCTGTGGTGCTCTATGGAGCACTGACATTTATCAGTCTCTGACTGAACATGCTCCTCTGTCTAGTCAATAACTGTATAGTGCATGTGAGGGATTGTCCAGGATTGAGAGGAATTTAGACAACATCCTTCTCTCTGCCACAGTGTGAAGAGAAACCAGCTCCACCCCCAGAGCAGAACCAGCCATCCTGATTAATTTGTCCAACCTGTTAGTGTCTGCCACATTTATACTTTTGCCCTAGTAGATCACAGCATAAAAGATGACACTGGCCACCAAAGATTCATAGAACATCTGCAGCATGGTGCTATGGACGTTGAAAGACCTGAGCCCCGTTAAAAAATACAGTCTGCTCTGGGCCTTTTTGTAGGTCGCTGCAGAGTGTGGTGTCCTGTCCAGTCTATTGTCCAGGTAGACTCCCAGGTATTTGTACTCTGGTACAATCTCCACCTTCTCCCCCCGTATAGAGAGAGGACTGGCAGGAGTCCTGGATTTAGTAAAATCCACAAACAGTTATTTCGTTTTATTTATGTAGAGCTGAAGGTGGTTCAGCCCACACCAGTCCACAAAACTGTCCACCACTCTCTGGTACACTGTGATGTCTCCACCCTGAATACATCCTACAACAGCAGAGTCATCAGAGAACTTCTGAAGGTGGCGGGACTCTAAGTTGTATTTGAACTTTGAGGTGTACAGGATGAAGTGGACGGGGAACAGAACTGTCCCCTAAGGAGCTCCCGTGCTGCAGACCACAGTGTCAGACATACAGTTCTGCAGACGGACATACTTGGGGCGGTTAGTGAGGTAATCCATGATCCACTGAACCGTAAAGGTTTCTACCTGCGTCTTTTTTAATTTCCCACCAAGCAGTAAAGGCTGGATGGTGCTGAAATCAACAAACATAATCCTCACTGAGCCCCCTGTTTTGTCCAGGTGGGTGTAAGTGCAGTTCAGCAGAGCTGTAAGCCTCTTTAACATTAGCATACATTAGGTTCAGTGTGCTCTTCCCCTGGTGGGACAGTCCACAAACTGGGTGAAGGTAGAAAGTGTCTTTCTTAGAGATGATTAAAGTCACCTGAGATCATAAACAGGGAATCGGGGTGTCTAGCCCGATGACAGGATGACGCCACCTGTTGTTAACAAATACGGCCAGACCCCCTCCTCTCCTCTTACTGCTCTCCTGTCGGTTCCTGTCTGTCCGCACAGTGCTGAACCCGCCTATAGTAACACAGGAGTCAGGGATACCATCATGCAGCATGTGTCTGTGAAACACATCAGATTACACTTGCTGTAGTTGTTTTCCTTCCTCACTGGAGCTGTCAGTGCACACATTATTTATTTTTTTATATTATCCGACGAGCTCACATTGCCTATAATCAGAGAGGGAAGATGCGGCTTATGCCTTCTCACCTACGTCCTGCATATCTCTTGTCTCCAATCTTTATTTCCTCATGTTAAATACTGTTGTCAGGTGTAGCCTGCTTTCTGCATTGGGAAGTGTATTTATGCAACTTGCATGTCTTTTCCCAGAACACAAAACCCCAACTGCAAACAGTCTAGTTGAAAATTCTTGTCAAAACTTGTAATCATTTTGTTTTCACATGCACCCACATTGAACAGCTAATGGATAATATGACTAAATCAAAGATGGAGGCTAAAGTCCACATTGTATAAAATTTTAAAAGTTTTGGCTAAATGCTTTCGTTTAGTATTAGCACATCCACTTTTACACTTATTCTCCACTCCATCTGTAACAAAGAATTGTAACCAAGAAATAGCTAATAGTAAAAAAAAACAGCTGAGAATGTAATCTGCCTCAAGACACTCTGTCCTTCATACTGTGTGCAGCACATCTACTGATAAGATGTTAATGCAATGATAGGCCTGTGAGTGGCTTGACGACAGCCGACCATGTCCTCATATGACAGGGTAAATGCCACAGCTTAAAGAAGGATTTACTGCAACAGTTGTGCATAAAGTGGTTGCAGTAATGCAGTGCATGTAAATGCAGGTATTGGAGCCTTATTGCATAATATATAACAAGATTAAAGCTGGTGCATTAAATTTCTTCCTGTTGCTATTATGTGTGTCAGCAGGGCAGAGCAGGACAACCAACAGAACATAGATAGTGAAGAGAAGTGCTGCCTAAAAATCATATAAGGATAAACATTAGGCCTCGACAACACGTCCATGAAATCCAACATCAGATTAGAGAATCCTGACTTTCCTAGGTAGATTTCTCTCAGAGAACGCCGAAAACCCCAGCACGTAATCGCGTAACCAGGTTTCTGACAAGAGCGCATGTGCGTAACAAAGGCTGCCGACACTCTACTATCAGCTGAGAGGAGTGGAGATGAATAAGAGAATCATAAAACAGCATTAAGTCATTTTCACTGGGTATTTAATTCAGTCCGTTTGTGCATTGACATGCAGCGCTAGCAAAAAAAACTAAAAAAAGTAAAATGGATAAAATCTGTGAACCGCACTTCCAAAATAAGCCCAAGGAAGAGGAGAAATTTGATTGCTAATCTGCTGGACGTATGCATGGACGAAATGTCCACATTCTATTACAAATGAATGAATGGGAAAATCATTCTAAGGACCAATTATAAATGAAACAAACACAAAGTGTCCTGCACTCAAGCACAAGCTGGGGCTAGAGAATCATGTACTATACAAGCAACACTCATTAATTTTAGTCAGCCAGTGTATGCTGCATGTAATTAACCTGCAAAGTCCGTTTTCTCTCCATGAATGGGCTATGAGATGGTTTAAGTAAAGAATATTATTACAGGATGCTTACTGCAGCCACAAAAATACAATAGTGTAACTGACGCAGCTATTTATCTTCCAGATGTTTATATTATCATACTTTGATTTCTCCAATAGTAATGTCTACTGGACAGCAGAAACACATTTCTTTGACACATGAATACAGTAAACATATTTGTTCTACAGAGTACAGCACAGCCAACTGTGCATTTCTACTTCAATTTCCTACAGTATTAAGAAAAGGAAGTAACAATATATGAGTTTCACCAAACCTGATTCATTTTTAACCCAGATTTGAACTAAGATGGTATTATTATTGTAAACCTCAAAATGGTCACTTTCATCAAAAATAGAACATTGTAATCCTCATGAAGGAACATTTATTATGGGATGAAGTATTTGACTTCTTAAACTGGGAGCAGTATAATCCCTGTTACAAGACAATCATAATGTCAAATTAGTATTTTGTGGATGCTTTCCTTGAATTAGGTATCAGCTTCTCTTTTCTTTGTCCTCCTCTCTCTGCTAACAGTGTGATCAAGAAATCTGGAGTGAACAGGGTCGTCTGGAAGAGGCCAAGGCTGAGTCACATTGGCCCAGTCCGTCGGAGCACAGTCATTGACCAGATCCCATTCTTGGCAGTAGCCCGAGCTCTAGGTAGGAAGAGCAAAAACTTGTCAGCTCTAATCAGTAGTAAGGAATGACTAGAATAATATTGTTCTTCTTATCCCGCTCCGAGACAATGAAAGATGAATTCAGTGTTTGTCAGGACCAGTGGTGACTTCAGCTCACTCTGTCGTCTCTGAAACAGGTGATCTGTGGAGCTATGACTTTTACAGTGGGGAGTTTGTGGTTTCTCCTGAGCCAGACACCAGCGTGGTGACTCTTGACCCCAGAAAGCACCGCTACATCATCCTTGGCAGCGATGGTCTGTGGAACATGGTGCCACCTCAAGAGGCCATCTCCATGTGTCAGAACAATGATGAGATGTTGGTGAGTGTGAGTTAAGGCCTGTTTCTGTTAGGGCTAGTTTACCTGTTATCACATGGAGTCAGACATGATAATGGGCACCTCATATGAGACCATTTCAGTGTAATGACAGACTTGCATGCTCTAGGCACCGTGTGGAGTATCGAGTGCCCGGCATCTGGTCAGCCATGCCCTGCTGCGGTGGCGCCAGCGAATGTTGCGTGCTGACAACACCAGTGCCATTGTAATCGCCCTGCAGGAGTCTGGGACCTCACAGGATACACTTCACCATGAGGAGGTGTTACTTGACCTAGCCAAGGTGTCCCAGTGTCCTCCTACCTCCATTTCCCGTGCTAACACACCTCTTCTTCAGGTGAGGCCAGGATGACAGCAAACACACTGAGAACACAACAGACCACTGTAGGTGCCATGGTGGAGTACATGCACACAGATTACTAAATAGAGCATGGATTACTTCCTTTTTTTCCTTTTTGCTTTTGACTTCAGATAGCCAGTTAAACTGTCCCTTCATCCCTTCATCCTTCACTTGGGCAGTGTCTGTACATCAGGTCTTATAAACATTACATCTCGAGATAGATTCATACAAGATCAATAATGTCACAATTTCTTTGGCCACCACATCCCGAATATACATTGTGGCTATAGTGCTCTCAGTAATAACAGAAATAAATATTCTATTGGTTTCCTTCATAGTTGATTGGTTGGAAAACATATATTTTTCCATAGTTTCAGTTGAGTCATTTCGCTGTGTTTCACTTGTGAAGACTGAGGATGAATTGTCCACATGAATAACTGTCTCACACATGCATCTGTGTTTGTTCTATTCTGTTCTCCTGCAGCAGCCGCCAGAGGAAGACACTCCTTCTGCGGTGTGTGAACTCCTCCCTGCCCTGGAGCGACGGGATGGACTGTCAGGAAGCGGCAGCTTGTACAACATGAATCTGTCTGACCTGTTTACTTTGACTCCACTGTGTTCAAACAGTAGTGCTGAGCTGCCCGGTCAGTCCAGTCCCCCTGGCAGGACAGTTGGCAGCAGGTCACCCAACAGCAAAAGAACTATTGACGGATCATCGTCATCACCACAATCATTGGCTAAGAAAGCGCGGCGCAGGATTGCTGACAGGCCGCCGCTGGTTCAGCGCAATGCAGAGAAGAAACAGGAATCCAGCAACGTCTCACCCATTCTCCAGCAGCATAACAAGACCACAGTGTGTGTGTACTGAACACACACACACACACACGCACACACACACACACACACACACACACACACACACACACATACACACAGCCTGCTGCCTCTCACTGTCAGTCTCCACTGGCATTTCTGTTCCTTCTGTTTGCAGCCTTTCTTAAACTCAAACCAACCTTGATACAAAGGTTGTGAAAAGACTTGTCTTGTTGCTCGGCATCAGTGCAACTCTCTTTTGGTAATGTAACATTTTTCTTTTTTTTAAAAGAATGTTCATTATCATAAAACCTCTTCCCTGTCTCTGAATTCCTTTCTGAAATACGTCTTACTTTCTGGTAACAGTTGTAAGCAACAAGTATGACTAAACTAGACTATACTGGTGTATATATTATACATTTTATAGTGT
>OMLM01005898.1:1045-33367 GCA_900302695.1 Helostoma temminkii | reverse complement strand
ACTATACAGTTAGTACTTGCACTTTTACCTCAGTCTGTATGATCAGCTAAAGGCATCTGCTTACACTGCTATTTAACTTAATTTGTTTTCTAACTTTACACTTTTTAGACGCTTATCTTTTTTTTCATTTTTAAAACATAAGTCACTTTAATGTACAGTCGTTTACTTTTGACCTGATGTTTTATTTTGAAACAATGTTGATTGCTCACCATCGGATGTTTACTAATTGAACTTCCGTTGTGTGTGTTTTTGACAAACGTAAAGTTGAAAGCACGGTTGCACACATTCTGAGTAAAAGCAGTATTGGTAAACAGTAAACTTATGTAGCCGGTGAAAGAACGAAGAGTGAATCATGTAGTTATAGTTTTACCACTTTACGTGACGTTTGACGGCTTTTATTTTGAAAACGGTGTTAGGAAACCCTGATGCGTACTAAGCGTGGCTTCCGGTCAAGTGCTCAAATGTGATTTTTGAGAGCGGGAAGAACCGTAGTGAGAAAGAGAGCATCTTGCTGGAACAGCTTGTGTTCGTGTACGTACTTTTAAAACTGTGACAACATTTTATTGTGACCAGTGTAACCAGTTTGACCACGGTAGATGTAACATATGTAATAATCTAAAGTAAAGGTGTTAAAAGGTCAGTAACCTAATAGCTTATTCTACCGTTAAGCTAGCTAGCTAAACAGTGGTCACTCAAATCTCTGGCGACATCGTCACGCTAGACACTGAACTAAAATGGGAAGAAAAACTGTGTTACTAGTGTCCTAGTACAATATATTTTGAGTCAATGGGTTGCAGGTTACAATAAACTAAACTAGGAGTTCAGTAGCATTGCAGTTAACAAGTCTGTGTAATACGTGGCTAGTATTATTTATAGTAGTTAAAAATACATGTGTGTAGCAGGACCATGGCTGGAGTGGACTATACCATTGGAGGGGTGAAAATACACTTCCCCTGCAAGGCTTACCCTTCGCAACTTGCTATGATGAACTCCGTGAGTAACTCCTTTACTTTCATTTATAGGTAGTTCCTATACAAGTTTCTGTTATACAAGCACAAATGTGTTACCATGCAGTATTTGCACATTTAAAACAGAAGTATGTTATACGTTATACGTTTACAAACACAGCCTACTTGTGCAGTATATTTTGTTTGGGCTATTATTTGTCATTTACAGCACATCATAGGTAAACACCTGTATCTGCTTATGATTGCGGGGTTATGAATGGTTGGACCCTATCCTACCTCACACTTTGAACAGGCCACCAGTCTTTAATAGGGATGATTCTATATAGACACATACCTACAGGGAGTTTAGCTTTCACTTCCCCTAACCTACATGTGCTTACACTTTAGACAGCTGGAGGAGTTCCCAGCATCCATGCAGAGAACCTATTATTCCATACTGAAAAGAAAATCTAAAAACATGTATCACTGTAATACCTAGGAGCAATTCAACGGTAACAGTCACAGATCACTCAAAGGACCATTTAAAATATTTACTCTTGACTTTGTTAACAACTGTGTGATCCTGTTTCAGAATCAAAACAAAGATGGGGGCCTGCCGGCTCACTGGATAGGATGCAGTCCTAGCTTGGAACAGAAGTTAAATAGCTATTGTTATGTGCACTGAATGGCATATTTTGTTCATGTGATTACAAGAGTCTGTAAGAATTTTGAAAATAGCATCAAAACAACAGTACACATTTTTGAATGACCTACTGGGATTTTCAAACATGACTGGTGGATTATATTTCAAAGAAACTGATGGTTACTGTGACTGAATGCATGCAACATGAGGGGCACAAGCTGGCACTATAACTACTGTATGTGGGAAGTTACACATTTTCTGTCTTGTTCTCTAGTTGAATACATGGTGATGAAACCCTTAAGGCATTTGCTATATTTCATCCTATGTTGATAAGAAATTGCTCAAGTCAGACTTGCCTGAAGCACAGAGCCTAAAGAGCAACAACTAACGCATAACTGTCCGAATACAAAAGTGTGTTCAAAAACTGTATGACTGACCTGTACATGTAACTTATTGAAACAAGATGTCTTTATTAGATTATTTTATTACCTGTGCCTTGCTTGCAGATTGTACGAGGGCTGAACTCTGGGCATAATTGTTTGCTGGAGAGTCCCACAGGAAGTGGAAAAAGCTTGGCCTTGCTGTGCTCTGCTCTGGGCTGGCAGCAGGCTCAGTTTGGTAAGTCTGTTCTGACAGATTTGTTAGAGCCAATCTTAAAGACAGTGTTACATTCAAGCTCTATGCACCAAGAGTCAGCGTTACAGATCGTTGTATTTGTGTTCCATGTGTGATGACAGCTAAACTGCAAGAAGGAGGAGCCATCGGAGATGACAAGAACCAGTCAAACAAAAACTCTGGAGACTTTAAGATGTCGGATGTCACTACCCCTTGTCAGTGTGTGTGCCACAACAAAAGCGTTAAGGCCACAACTGGTACATCAGCCAAGCCTCCTGTTGTGGACCTGACTGTGTCACCTTGTAAAGACACAACACAGCAACTGGCTCCAGAACCTGAACATAGTAAGTATCTTTCGGTCCTTCATTTTTGTGTTTGAACACATTCATAAAAAACATTTTTTTCCTGATTGTCTTTAACTGGGATGACTCCTTAGCACAAAAGCAACTGATAGAACAAATCAAGGTAATTTAGTTTTTATTTTATTTACTGACCATCTTAGAAATTATGACAGGGATTTTAGTCAGTTCTCTTTATTTGGCTGCAGAAGTGACCCAGCTTTAAAAAATGTGACCTTGTATTTGAGCATTTTCATCTGTTTTCATTGCAGTTACTTAAACACCAGCATAACAGAAGTCGAGTTAAGATGCAGCACAGTACAGAATCATAAAATCAGAATTTCATACAAAGCTCATCTTCGTCTTGAGTCAGTATCCTGTTTTGCAGTAATATTGTACATTGGTTGAAAACAGAATGTTTCAGAGGATATGAACATTCACACTTTATATGACATCCTTAGATGTGTGGATTCAATATTTGTCATTTTGTAATTTTGTGTTGCAATATTGACATATAATCAAATTATTTTTGTGTCGATTTAGTGTCATTACAAGAGGAGCCACAGCCCAGGAAACATTCTATAGCCTCTCGGCTATCTGAGAAATTCCAGGCTTCCCTCAGTTCTGACTGTGAGAAAGATGAAGACTTCCAGCCAGACAGGAAACGTATGCGCACTGCTGAACATAAGGTAATATTTTGTGTGTACACTTGTCATCCATAACATTAAAACTCCCAGTAAGAAACGATGCACTGTGCTCTGGCACGTCCCCAGTATGGCCAGTTTTGATGGCCACCATCATGTTTGTTTTCCAACCATCTCTGCACTTACAGCATCTGTCTGGCCCAACACACCTGATCCAGATAATCAGCACAGGGTAAGGCAGGGGTAGTTGGAAAACAAGCAGGGCTGTGGCCCTTGAGAACTGGAGTTTGACACCTGGGCAGTATGACATTGTTCTGATACAGACCTCTGTCCACCACAACATTAACACCATTATGTTTTGTGTACCATTGCATATTTATATAGAATATACTGTACATTACATTTAAATATTGATTATATGCATATTTACTGGTTTGATCAAATTGTATTAGTTTGAAATTGATTGCAATTCAAGAGTTTGGATCTGGCTGGTGACCTTTGCTGTGGGACATACCCTGTCTGTTGTCTTATGCTCCCTGTCTGCCTCTTCACTGCTGCTACTACAAACAAAGGCAAAAAATGCCCAAACAGTATCTTTAAACACAAATTTAGACTCATCTGAAGGAAATTAGAGCAAACAAGCCTTTGGAGTACCACACCATATGGTCTAAAAACGTTTGTAAATGAGGGGTTCGGGTTACATCTAAAACAGTGTCAACACCTGTAAGGAAGTAAACAATGCAATGTGCTGTGATAAACAAAAAAACATTTTTTTCCTCAGAGCCGGAAAAGGCAGCGCCTGGAACGGGGGGTGATATTCATAGATGATGAGCCAGAGCTCGGCAGTAAATCTTCAAGTTCCCAGAGCTGGAGCATAGACCCAAAAACCCCTTCTACCGTTTGGTTTCCATCATGCAGTGTGAGTACATTTTAGCAAGAGGTGCTGAGTCACACTAATAAAAAGGTTTTACTTTCACATAAGGACGGTGTTGACCATTAATCTTTACTGTCACTGTGGATGTGGCCGATGTCAGCACTAGGTTCAGAATCACCAGTCACTAGCACCACTGGGTGGTGCTATACTCCATCACATTGACTAAGGCTGTAGTTAACAAGTTTTGAACATGATGTTTCTGAACGGATGTTTTTGTTTATGTGATCATTTTAGTTTCTTTAACATTAAGTTAAATTATATGTAAATTACAAATTTAGAGCTTCTAAATTGTTTTAATGAAAATAGTAAAATGCAAAGCAAGTTTTAAATTTTGTTTAACCAAGAAGAAGTTGTGTTAACACATCTGCCAAATGTATCACCTTTCTGTTGCTGCATCAGCCCAATACATTTATTTTGTTTTTTATGGAAAGGTGGTAATGGACCTATTATAGTGGGTATTAATGCAAGTCAACTACATTTACATTTTTAAGATTTATGAGGGTAGACAATGACTCAACAGGAACAAAAACACAGACACAGCATTTGATTAAAGCAGGGGTTTTGTTGCATGTGAGGCAGTCTAATGAAGGTTAAGTTGTTGTCTTTAACTTCATGCACTTCACTTCTGATTGATTTAATCTTGTTTTAGTATACACTACACTACCACTACAAACAATCAAAAAATTGGTAAATGTCAGAACATTCAGTAGTGAGCCAAAACAGTCGGCACTAAAAGTAAGGAGATGTCAGAAAGTGGTAGAAGGCTTCTGTCTATGGTGATCTAGAGAAATTGCTGTTCATTTCCCTGACAATGGTTTTCCATGCCACAACTACTTATGTCCCCAAAGGCAGAACAAACAGAACAAATTCTCCAAGGTACACTTCACATATTTGTTCACAGTATTCGGCAGGTAGGTTGTCCAAGGCATTTTGGTGACCTTTACACACTTCTGTGGACTTAGACTGTCTTCTGAGTGTCTTCTGTCATTTAATCCCACACTGACACCATGGTATTGAGATCGGAGCTCTGCAGGGAAAGACTCATTGTTCTTCTTGCCTGTAGATCTGTCTCTTTATGGCTCTGGCTGTATGTTTCGTCTTGTTGTTAAGCTGCAGAATGAATTTGAAACAAATCAAGTGTGATAGTGTGTGCTAGATAAGAACCTATAGTGCCTAAAACTTTTACAAAGTACTGTGTATATATATATATATATATATATTTTTTTTTTATGAAGGTAATATTTATTTACGTCTGCAATTTAAGAATGTCTTTTAGTGAATAATTTGAAAGGTATTTTTTTTGATTAACAGATTTATAGCATCATCATCTGTTCAAAATCCCAAAATAGTCAGTTTACTGTCTTTAGTTTGATAACAATTAAATTAGTTTCAGTCAATCAGTAGGTGCTGTAGGTTGTACATTTTTTATTTGTCCTAACTTTTGTGTCAACCTGTTACTGTCAGAAGAAACCAAACCAGGTGGCTCAATTAACAATGTTCTTAAGGTATCAAGATGCTTTTTCTATTAAATAATCCACTTTCCCAAGTTCTGTGCAGGTCCCATTGACCAACAGCTTACCCACAATCATTTGACATGCTCAGCTATAGTAAGCTCACAGGAATGGTTGAACTCACAACTGCGTCTTAACCTGCCACAGGTGTGTGGATTGGATTTAGAGCTGTGGATGGTGGGAGGTGGAAAAAGAGGAGGAGGGAAAAGTGAAGCTGAAAAAGCGCATCCGTCTCTGGTTTCCCTGCAGCTACATGACCAGGGCTCTTTTGTCCTGCGAGCGCTGACTGACGGCCTGAAAGGGGCCCTTTGAAGCAAGCTCCAGTTTTAATTAAGAGGGTTTGCCTCGCCTGGGCCGCTGATCTGTGAAAGCCACGGGGATAAATATTGAATGGGGTTCACCCGCTGGTTACTGCGCCCGAGGGATAAACAGGTGCTTTGGAGGGCAGATATTTGCAAGGGCCTCTACCTGCACTGTGCAGTCATATTGGGAGGAGGGGGTGTTTGATGTTATGTCTTCCAAAGTATTGGCTATTGAAGCCCACCCTTATTGGAATGAAGTCTAAGCCTTCAAAAGCTGTCGAATGAGAAGCAAATTGGCGTCCAGTAAGAGGCGCCAGTGATACCACTGATCCACTGCCTGCGGCCCCACAGTGCCCTCTGACTGGCCCCCTAGAGTGTGAGATTTCCATCTATCGGGTGTTGGCAGGCAGTATAGCAAAAGAAGCCTACCTGTGAATACTCTGACATGTTCAGTAACTCTACTGACCTCTGTTCTGTCAATTCAAGATAGCTTTTACTGCTACATCCATTTACACCTGCCAGTATAGCTCATCATACCTGAAGAGTCCTAGCAAAGTTAAGGAAAGTAAAACTTATCAAATGTAATACACCTAATAAAACTGGACCTATAATGCCGTGGTAATTAGAGAGCAGTTCCATCACTTACATGCTGTTTGAGAGACAAACTGAGGGCACTGTCATTTCTAGCAGAACCCATAGAGTAACATTAACTGAGGGGTTCTGCACTGTGAAAGAGTTGGCATGTTCTTGTTGCGAGCAGAGCTGGTGTCCCATTTGTCCCTTTTGCCAGTTATCTACATTCCATTCTAGAGGGTGCCTGCCTCTGGGTGGTGGGGCCAGGCTTGAAACCTTGTTGTCCTGGCATCTCAGGAGGCAGGCGCGTAAAAGGATACTCTTGTGTCAGCTGTTTCCTGCTGCAGCTTTTGACAAGGGTCTCTATTCATCAGCGGGCCCTTCTACACTGTCCCAACCCACCCCTTCTCCCCCACCTGCCAATGAATAAGTAATTATTGTCCATCTTGGGGAAGGATATTTGGATGGCTCTATTTAATGTGGCAGCAGCAGGTAAGTTGATCGGGCTCAGGGCCCAGGCTGTGAAGCGTAACTGTTCCAGGAGAAAGGTAACCTGAACTGGTGTTGGGGCCCTGCAGCACCTCTGTTTATTTTTCACATGGGCTCAGGGCTCGTTATCCCTCTTAACTCTGAGAGGCGGCTCTCTACGGACTTTCTTTGGCTTACACTCCATCACACATTGTAATATTTGATCGGCAAACATGCTTGGAAAATCTGAGCTATTGGGTAACTCAAGCTACTTGTCTGTCATCAGAAGTACTACTTTCTGATCCACATCACAAGTTGCATGTGACAACACATACCATTCATTCTAACATGAAATCATCTGGGTAGAGAATCTAGGCCTAAACTATTTTGCCAAGTTAGTGAATTAGTGTTGACAAAGAAAGTCTACAGAAAGAGGAAAGATACCATGCAGTGGGCATTATTGCTTACTGTAGACTCACTGTAGACTCGGGGTCTGACACCATTATCTGTTGACAGTGCTGTACTATCAACATATATGTTTACAGTATGGCTCATTCAAAGGTATAACTGCCTTTTAGCGCAACACTAAAGGTCTATGATGGTTCTTTATTGAGTTTCTCAACATCAAGGAACCAGAAACACACTGTTCACTGTGGCCAGTAAATAATTTATCATTAATAATAATTAAGCCTGCCTACATAATTTTGACAACACCCTAAAAAGGAGATGATTAGCAGAAGGTATTAAATATTGTGCATTCATTAAATTGTTGCCACAAAAAACTAGTAGCTGTAGCATACTGACTTACAGCTGATTTTTCACAAACTTCATCTCAATAATATCATTTAAAACTTGAAGGTAATTAACTCCACATAAAGAGTCTGCATAAAAAACTGATTAATGCTTGAAAGAATTGTGTAGACTAATTTCTTTCACAGTAAGCACAAACACTTCTGAGTGCAATTTCGCATCTTTTCTCTCTCTAAGCAGTTTTACTAATGTTTGTAATGTGCAGTTAACAAAGTCACAAAGGATTCATTTACTTCATTTACTTCTTGCTGTCTTTTTGATTGTTTTTTCTCCATCCAGTCCCTAGAACCCTGCTCTAAGTGCCCATGTGCTTCGGCCAAAGAAAGTGTGAAGGACAAAGGCAAAGACGGCAAAAAGGAGATTCCTAAAATCTACTTTGGCACCCGCACACATAAACAGATAACTCAGATTGCCCATGAGCTGAAACGCACAGTTTACTCCAACGTGCCAATGACCATCCTATCCAGCAGAGATCACACCTGTGTCAACCCAGAAGTGGCGCCTCACTCCTGCCGCAATGAACGCTGCAAGGATCTGCTGGAAGCAAAGGATGTGAGCATGAACACAGACAAACACACTCCCATAAAATTCAATCTGTGAAGAGATTAACACAAAATCTCCATAAAATCAACTGCCTCAGCTTCCAGCCAACACAGAGGGTTTTCTCCCTCGTAAGCACGTGGCACAACCATCTCACCATCACACCGTTAATCAGGTCATTATGTAAGAGTAAGATGGAAGCTAGTTTCAGTAAAAGTCATTTGACATCTCAACTTATGATTGCCAAACTGCAATTAGCTGCAATTATAAATATCTCAGAGGTGATGGATATAAAATTTTATATTCGCCATCATGCGAATAGTTTTAAAACTCTTTATTTCACCTTACCAACTCTTAAAGGGACTCTCTTTATGTGCTACACTGCTACAGTGTAGTGTAGTTGCTACTAAGACCAGATTAAGCCACATTCTTATACAGTCTCTACACTCTTGCTTCACATTGAACTTTTCTGTGCCTGGATTGTACTGTTTAAACTGTTAACCCCAAGTCCCCATCACACACACTTCTTCATTGCCTTCATGGGTGGACATTTTATTGAGTGGTTGCTGTCTAGTTAATTACATATGAAGAATTTTTATTCCAGCTTTCTGCTCCCATGTGATGCTTCTCTCTCACACATACTAATTTGCTAACTTGACCTCACAAGATATGTACTGTTAATAGACCTTGGCTTCAGATTTTATCAGTCACCCTGTAACACAAACCCAAAGGTCACTGTTACCAGACAAAATTTCTTCAATAACATAGCCTCAGAGCAACAGTTATGCTGCTACAACAACCACATTCTGTCCAGCAGTGTCTTTTAACACTCTAAAATGTCAGGAACCATTCAGCATGCTTTCTTCTAGAGACATGAGACACTTGCAACCCTCCATACTGTTGTATATTTGAGGCGCCTACTGTAATGAAGACAATTAAGCTGTCAGTGGAGGTGTTTGCCTCCCATGGCAATTGTCTGACTTTGTCATATGAAATATCTGGCCCAGTTATAGTCCTTTACTGGGGTGACTGTCAATGATGTTCTGTATCTTCACCTCAGAGTCTAGTCTTGTCAGTATTACGTTACCATGCTGCACAGACACAAAGCAATGTATACACAGAAACAGACATTGTTAATCCAATGGTGTCTTCAGTCAAAACACCTACCCTTTGTCTTTACCATGCTGTAAGTTGTGCTGGCTTTCCTCAGGCTGCACTGAACATTTATCCCCCAACTTCCATTTCACCTATCAGACAGGTAGTTTTCATTGTCAACAACGTGTTGAAGTTTACACATCACTGTGAGAAGTAAAACACATCATCCAGAGTGTTATTGTGTCTGGAGGTTACATAGTGCAATGGTGTACAGTGTTAGTAAGACAGTGTCACCTCAAGCTGTTTCATAAAGAACAGGGTGGTAAAGCAGGCGCCTCTGCTTACAGGGTAACTAGGGCTTGGTACATAAGATTTGGCCTTTTTACAGTCTCCTGCATTCACTCTGAGTGTCACGACTTGTAAAGAACTACAATAGATAATTCATACTTGTTTTAATATGTCTGAATTTGACAGATGAGAGTTTAAAGTCTTAAATAAAAGCTGTGATTAATAGTGTTTTGTATTTCAACATCTCCTCACTGAGTTCTAATACTAAGGCTTTCAGTAAGCAACTATTTTGATAATTTGGTATATCATTTTGAGCCTTTTTTATTTCAATTCTAAATATAATTGACAGATTAATCAATAATGCATGTAATTGTTAGTTTCAACTGTAACTACTATTATATCATCAACACTAGAGCAACTAAATATTATTATAAGTAATAATAAATTTATTTATTTTTAAGTAGGTCATTTAAGTCGGCTATGCCATATATGTTGTTTTTATGGTAGGTAAATTAAGTAAGTGTGCAGCAGTAGAACAGCTGTTACTGTTCATCAGTTCACTTTGTTTGATCCATTGTGCTTCTTTTGTTTTCTATGTACTTTTTCCCCCCCAGTATTGGATCTCAGCTTCTGCCACTCACTTAATATGCTGCCTGTGAACTTTTATAGTCCACATTTAGTGTCTAAAAGCTGGCTAAAAGCTTCCATTAAATGTCTTTACCAGACATGGTTGATAATTCTATAGGCATCCCTTGAAAGTTGCATTTAGTTTCACTTCTTTAGCGTAGTCCAAATTTAGTTTCAGAACATCATCCCAAAAGTATGTGGAGATCTCCATAAACCCCCAACCTCAGACAGTTCTTAACTTCCTCCACTGAAAAATTACTATATATGAGGATACAAATTGCATGTTACCTATCAAACACTGATGGCTTTTTGTGGTTTATTTCTAGTCCTTAATAAGAAAGCCATATGTTGACAATATTGTGTGTTAATCTAATGCTGTCCATTCTTGTGTCTTTCAAAAATATATAAATTACAGGGTAGGTCATGCCGCTACTATCACGGTGTCCACAGGATGCGGGACCAGTTTACACTACAGCGGGTTCATGGACTACATGAAGCCTGGGACGTTGAGGATCTGGTTGCTCTGGGAAAACGGCTCCGTTCATGCTCTTACTACGCTGCCCGTGAACTTACGCAGGGTGCCTCCATCGTCTTCTGTCCATATAACTATCTGCTGGACCCAATGATCAGAGAGAGTGTAAGTGAGAGTTTATGGTAGAAGTTTAAATAATTTTATAACAATCATGAATAGAGTTGAAAACAACTGCTATATGTCTCAGTTTCTCACATTTCACCTTCACTTCTCTCTATGCCCATTTTCACCAGATGGATATCAACCTTGCAGGCCAGATCTTGGTGCTAGATGAAGCCCATAACATTGAGGACTGTGCACGGGAGAGTTCCAGCTTGAAGTTGGAATACAAGAGACTTCTGATGTCCAGAGATGAGCTGGATGGCATGGTCAACAACAATATTAGGCCATCCGAGCACGAACTACTCAGGAACTTCTGCTACAGTCTGATCAAGTCAGTCACTTGTTGATTTATTTACTTAAATTTTGCATAGCTGTGTTTTAACATGTGTTTTTGTGTAGCTGGATCCAAGAGAGCCAAAGCCTGATGTCTGATCGGGGATATGAAGTTGCCAGTAAAGTGTGGAATGGGAAGGATATACTGGACATCTTTCACACCTTGGGTATCACTGTTGGCACCTTTAGCCTTCTGAAGGTACATCAAATATGTTTGCATTACTTGTTGATGTTTGAAGTTTACTATATTCTTTATTCTTACACTTAGTCACGACTTGATTAGTTTCCATGTAACTAGCTTGTTTTGTGGTTTTGTTCCAGTTACAGTTCAAATGTCAAACCTAAGTCTCGTAATTAAGAGATCAGAATGGAATGTGGAGTATTTGTCATAGCAGCAACGCACTTCCTGGATGACTACAAGGACACAGAATCTCGTTTTAGTTAATAGCTAATAGTTAGTTCAACAGAAGCTTATTAGTTTTGCCCATATTGTTTTCTAGGTGATCATCATGATACATGATGTGATGGAGCTTTTTCTGAGTCCTCTGTAAAAATAGTTTGTAAGTGATGGCTTGTTTCTCACTGAATATTATTCACTAGTCATACATGTCAATATAGTGATAATTTCATTCTGCCAAAACAGACACCCCAACCTGCAGATAGAGTGCACTCATCAGAAAATTTGTCGGTCTTTTTTGTTGAGTACATCCAAAACAATTAATTGTAGCAGTAATTATTTTATTTAGGCTAAACATGCTAAAGCACAGTGTCTCAAGGCCAGAAAAACTATAACTTTTCAAATAGTCACCATCTGGACTGTCTTGCAACTGTCTTTCTGTGTGACAGCAAAAGATGGCGGCTGTTCTGGAAAAGGAGGAACGTGTTGGTGTGGTCAGTGGTAAAGAGGACATGGTGCAGATCCCAACCATCAGCTCAGTTACCTCAACTGTCTTGAAAAGTCTCTTCATGGTTCTTGACTTCCTCTACAGGGACAACTGCAGGTCAGAGACAGACGTCACATAGATCCTATGTCATGCCAGTGCTGCAGATGTGAACTGCTGTAATGGGTACAGAACTGAGCTGTGCTCTATGTGTCTGTAGATTTGCTGAAGACTACCGTGTGGTTCTTCAGAAAAGCTATGCTTGGACGAACCCACCTGATGTCCCAGATGCCCAGGGCTTTATTGTTCGGCCTCACCGCAGACAGAGGCAAAACACCCGAGTTAAAACTGAAGTCCTGACCCTTTGCTTCTGGTGCCTCAACCCTGCTGTGGTGAGAAGTTAGATGTGGCAGATACTGCCATGTAGGACCTGCAGATGTATTACTGAACATACATGACTTTGTAGACTGTGAAACTAAAGCTAGCAGCCAAGTGCCAAACAAATGCCATATGAATAAACATGTAACAACAAGACTACAGTATTCTCAGTTCTTGTGTGCTAAGCCACCATGCAGCTGTAAGGCACAAATGAAGTTTTATTATCTATGTCTGTATGTCCCAGGCTTTCTCTGACTTGAGTGGATCAGTTCACAGCATTGTTCTGACATCAGGAACCCTGTCACCCATGGGCTCCTTCGCCTCTGAACTTGGGGTAGATTTTTCCATCAAGCTGGAGGCCAACCATGTCATCAACAAGTCTCAGGTAAGTTGCCCATGTAACATGCTGTAACATGCATGTTGAAGCAGTTCAACCACAGTGAAGTGGATGTGGAATGCACTGCTAATGTACATATATTGCTGGACTTGGGCTACGGTCCCTCTGAAAAGGTGCATTATTATCTGCATTAACTTAGTCAGCATGACATTCAGGTTATCAAAAGGTCAATTAGAGAGCTAATAAAGGACTCTGCTTATTTTGGTTGGTAGAACCAACAATCTGAAAGTTTGACCCTTTCCTGTATTTGTTCTGTGTTTGTGATATATTGATTAAATGAACCTTAGATTTGTAATGTCCTCTCTTGTTAGGTTTGGGTGGGCACTGTTGGTGCAGGTCCGCAGGGCAGAAAACTCTGTGCCACTTTTCAACATGCTGAAACCTATGCCTTCCAAGACGAAGTGGGTTCCCTGCTGCTCCATGTATGCCAGGTTGTGGCCAAGGGTGTGCTCTGCTTTTTGCCTTCTTACAATGTAAATATACCATTAAACATATTCCACCTACAACAGGACACATAGGCAATAAAGTGACTGGTGAGACAGTCTCAAGTCCCAGCACTTAGCAATGTAGATACTAGTTTATAACACACTTCATGGATCATGTAATGTTAACTGAATAGATCTCTATGGATTTAACAGTAACTTTTTAATGTTTAGCCTCTTAGCAGCTTCATGTTTTACATTAGAATAATCAAATTAATAAGGCAAGAAGGATACAAACATCCCACACTACAGAATACATTGTAAAAAAGATGAAAACATAAAATATCACACAATATCTTTCAGCACGTCTCAACATTATCTAAGACATGTTCCACATTTTACCACTGGGTGGCACTGGAGACTGCAAATTGGAGTCATGTCCAGTGCTTTTGTTGTTAAAAGGTATTGATATAAGCTTTTATGTAAAGCAAATAACTGTTTTCAAAGTCTAGACTGGATTTCAAAAGATCCCAGTGCTAAGAAGCAGCAGCTGCTGGTGTCATATGTTACAGAAGATCACTACTGCTCAATAGAGGTACTTGTCAGGTCCTTGTTAAATGCTGTCATCCTCACAGAGCTGGATCCTCTTTCAGTTAATGAGGGCACTTCTGAGAGTGCACTCAGACACTTTGTTCTCTTTTGTTTGTTATGTGTTTTTCTTCATGAATAACTAATGTCCACTGTAACTCACTTGTCTCATTAGCTTAGTTGGGGCAAAGTGGATTTAATTTATCATTGTCTGCGTTTCCACATCACATGTGCATTTGGTTAATTGGTGAGCAAAGTCATGGACATATTATAACACATACTATGGGAATGTGTGGCATATTTTGTTTTTGTTGCTCCTCAGATTTGTCTCAGAAGCATGTACCAAGACCAGTCTATCAAACCTAAACCTTTAAGACCTCAGGCCCAAAATGGCCGTCTGACCATGGCCCGCTTTCTTGCTGTGCTAAATTGTATGTCATCAAATGGTACATTCTTTCATTTTTTTTTCAGCACATATTCTTCTTTCAATTTATGTCACTAATTTAACTACTATGATGTATAATAGACAAAATTGTGTGTAAACATGACCAAAAAATTCAAAACAATTTTAATATTAAAATTTTAAAATAACACAGATCTAAATAATATGAACTCATAAGAATGACTAAATAAGTCTAATGTTTCAGTTTCAAGTCTCTGGAAGATTTGATCAACAGTTTTAGTTGTATTACCTATTTTCAGCAGTGTCTCCAACCATTGTCTCAACATCTGACGTTCCTCCTGCACACAGCACATCACTGTTGTCTCATTTTAGTCCTCTTCAGCTTGCCTGCCTTGTGGTTTTTTTGCTGGTCAGGCTGTTGTCCTTTGGCTTACTCTATATTACCACAAGAATTACATGAAACATAACAGAGAAAAGACTCTAAATTGCTCATAGGTGTGAGTGAGAGTGTGAATGATTGTCTTTGTCTAAATGTGGCCCTGCGATGGACTGGCAAGCTGTCCAGGGTGTACCTCGCCCTTATGACAGCTGGGATAGGCTCCTTCACACCCTCGAACCCTACAGGGACCAATCCGCTCAGTAAATAGATGGAAGGATGGATAACATGAAAATATTTAAAAAATTAATTAAGTACAGATTGATAAGGAAATAATGCTTAAAGTCAGTGAAGTAAAATTATTAGTAAGTCATGATGAAAATACTAAAGCTGGTGTTCTAGGATACTCCCTGACATAGGATCTAGGATACCCCCTGAGCAGTAAAGTAGACGTAGTCTTGTGTGTTAACTGCTGAATTTCAACTTTCCCATCATAAATTTTTGTTCTGAATTTAACAAATGGAATATAATACAAGTAGCTACAGAACATCACAGATTTACAGTAAAAAAAAAAAAAGAGAGAAATTAAATCTACAGGTTAACATGTTCCCCCACCCCACACAGCCACAGCACAGTGTCTTTGTAATGTCATTACAGATAGGCCTGTTACCGTACCTAAATTAATCATGGTTTACCTCTAATAATCCACAAGTAAAAATAGAATAAAATATATACTGCTTGCTTATCCATATCTGGGTAGATGCTCTTGGCACCCTTGAATCAGAGGAAACTGACTCCAGGTCAGAGGAATCACCTTGATCCTCCTGGCTGCTCTCGCTCCTGTTGTTTATCTTTTCTTATATTCTATTCAAATTTCTAACTTGCTGTTTCTATTTCACGCTGTGATGTCATGCACATCATCTGTTTGCACACATCTCTCCCTCCCCCTTACACCAAGTGTGTGACAATTAAACAACTGGATCCCTGTAATCGAGCTAGAAATACAACATACTCTGAAAGCCAAGTTCCCCATAGGCCCAGGTACTGACTTGTTCAATCCAGATAAGTTTGAGAGCATTACCATAATACTCAGAAATTCACATTGGGATTTGACCAGGAATGCAATAGTTTACCTTAATGTATGCAAAACTATGCTTGTGTAGTTCACCTGAAGTTTGTGGTCATTATTATGGTCATTTAAAAACGGCCTGTTAAAATGCATCGTCATCAACACGCATATATTTTGTTTAAAATAATCACTTTTATGTTCAACGGTCAAATAAAAATATAGTTTGTTACTGATGTGATCCTCTAGTCATTAGAATAATAAGCTAAATGTGAAAGCCAGTGCAATAGTTAAGTGTGAAACATGAGTATAATGTAAGTTTAACTGACTTGAAGACAAAAAGTACATGTGGGAATAGTCAAAATTGTGAGTACTGAGAATGGTGAGTACTGAGAAATGTTGCTTGTGTAAACTTCCACCTGAAAGAAACAAATCATCTAAACAATTCTATAGCCTTAAAACATAAATATACATCATTCTTTTCCCATCTCTCTGCCACTTGTCTTAGATGCAAATTATGATTATTTTTGTGAAACTTGTAATTTGAATTTACATTTGGACTTGGGAATCATCTCATCTGCAGTCATGTTGTACACTTGAATGCTAGATCAATTGAATTGTATTGAAGCACAGCACCACAAGCATACTGTTGTAGTGTAATGGATCAATCAAATGTTTATAGGACACATTATTTTCAGTGGTTCTTTACGCTTTTGTTTTGACCTTGGCAAATGTAGTTTTTGCCTTTGGTATAATTGCATGGTCAGTGTTTGACTTATATTTCAGTGTCACATGTAGTGAGCATTAATTTGATTTCTTTGCAGTCCTTGCTTGCTATCCAGTTGCATTCTCAAACACTACCACCCAAACTGGGGGAAAGCTAAGACTCTGGACCTTGTTGTTTTCTCATTTTACCTTCCTTTTTGTCAGCCTGCGATGGCAGCCGAGAAGCAACTATGAGCTGTGGGATGTTTTTTATTATTGATAGCCATGTAAGAGTCTTCTATCTCTCTCTGTGCTGATGCATAAATATTTAATCTGCAGTCAGCTCTTAAAGATGTGGAGATGAGGGGATATGAAGGGCTGGGGTATTAATTGGAGCCCATGGAGGCCTTGTTGGTGCCGGTGAGTCCCGTCTGCTCTGCAATATATGTGTGTGTGTGTATGTGTGTGTGTGTGTTTGCAGACAACATAGAGAGGACAGGTCATCTCCAAACATCCCTGTTCACTGCGTAGAGGCGATGGCTGTCAGCCCCTTTCACACAGCTGGCTCTGTGATAGACAAAAGGAGCAGTGAAAGGAGCAAGCCTCTGGGTCAACAAGTTGTCCCTTAAAACTTCCTTAAAAAAGTCCAGCAGCAAAAAAATAATGCAGGATATATTGCCAGTGTTTTAATGAGCTTAATAATCGCCTCTTTTCATGGCAGTTAGAATGGTATTTGAAAACAAACAGGGTTTGAGGAGGTGGCAGCAAAAGATGGTAGGGACTGCAAGATGCTTTTAAAGGAGATCCAGATAAGGACCATTAGGTGATGTCGCCTGGCTGTCTGTGTGAAGACACACCCAGCATTGGCGCCTGGGCTCTGCTGAGTGTGTCAAATCAAAGTCAAAGTGGGCTCCAAGGTGAACACCTATCATCACGCACCGTCCTCAGCAGCTCAGTGATATCTGAAGCGCTAATCGCACAGCTCCAGAAATACTGTTATCTGGAAGTGAGACCATTTTTGTCTGTGTTTTTTTTCATACAGCATTGGATTCATGGGTGAATTTGCCACTGTAGCATTCCCCCAGTACTCCCAACCCCTTTTTAAATGATGTTTTTATGATGTATTTATACAGTGGAAACTTCATAGCAATACATTTTCTGAGATTCTAGTAAGTCTTCAGTAGCAGCATAACACATCTTCAGGCATGGATGCCGACTGTTACTAAGTTACTGTTTGACTAAGGTCACACACTTAAATATAGCCTGGATCCTCATGTTGTGGAGACTTCAACCACAGTAATATCTGTTAATGTGTAAAGTAAAACACGATGTGGAAACTTTACAGTCAGCATAAGAATGAAAGTAGAGCTGAAGCATTTCATTTGTTGGTTATTAATCATTTTGTTCAATCTGAAAAAAATCTCTGTGAAAAATGTTCAATTTCAATTTTCCAAAGCCCAAGACATCTTTAAATTGCTTACTGTTACTAGCCAACAGCCTGTCCTGTTACAGCTACCTACAGCTGTTTACTACAGCTGAAGAGGGTATGGATAAGAAGTTTTGACATGACACATTTATAACATAGGATAACAACAGCCATATCTTTTTAGATTGCTAAAATATCTTTTCTTTTATATTTTTAAAGCTTTCCAACTGTGGACAACTGGCATTTGTTATGACTGAACAGATTGGCTGTATGCTATTATAAATTGGGATATATTTAACAATAATAACACAACAAAATCTGAAATCCACTTATATGTATTCACAGGGATTATTTACATTTACAAGTAAATGGGAACATTGCTAGGTTTCAATCGTACCTTGTCCCAAACCCAGTGGTGCCCTGGGCCTGCAAGTAATTGTTCAAATGAGGAACCACGGTATATATTTAGAGCTACCCTATTTAATATATTGCTCACAAAGGATCCTGAGTGACCTCAGTCCAACACTCACTAACCCCAAGCACACACTACTTTAGAACCGAAGCTACTGAAAAGTTATAAAAGTCATACAAATTGCTATGTTTTTTGTTGTTATAAATTGGTTAGAAAAGTGTTTGTGTGTCAGGTGGAGCAGTCGGTATCCAAGCCTGAAGTTGTGCTATGCTGCTACTGAAGACTTATTAGAATCTCAAAAACTTTGTTGCTATGAAAAGAAGACAGTGAAGTCATTGCTAACAGTCTCCTGCTTTCTGGGCAGCAGTAACTGTTTCTGCAGCATTCTGTTGTCACCAGCAGTGTGGTTCGGATGTGTAAAGCAGAAGAGTGGCAGGCCAGAGGTGGCAGGTGGCTTCTTGCCACCAGTCATGGCGTGATGGTTGCTGTGATATTTAGAAGTTGAATAATTTACACCGCAACAACACGTCTCCCCTCGCCACTGTGAAATGTGGCTCCTGGCTGCATGTTTCATTAATGCCGTCGCCTCTAAACCCTTCCATAATTCAGGAGGCACTAGAGGAGCTGCAATGTGTCGCCACGCAGCTCACTGACACTGGGGACACAGAGAAGGGGATAAAAAGTGGCTGCATGCAGAGGAGGTGGAGAAGTGTAAAAGTGCGAGAAAGACTACAGTTCACTGCTTTTATCTGGTTGTTTCACCACCCTGTCCCATTTGGCAGAAAGATCTGGCCCACTTTACCGTGTCACTGGCAGAGACTGAGCATTGCTCCTACCATGCATAGAAAGGATAATAAATTATTTACACTTTGTTGTGGCCTCATGCTAAATACGACTCATTCCCATTTATGTTGCTTTTTAACTGGTCTTCTGTAAGATCTTGTGTTTAAGACAAAAAGTAATAAATACATTTATATGACAAGTTCATTGTCTTTTTGAAGAGATACAGCAACTTAAACTAACTTGGAACCAGTAAAGAGTGCTTATTGCCCAGCAGTTGCATTTTCTTTGCTTAACCATGGATTCTGTGAATGACATTAGTCAAGATGCAATAATAAAAAAATAAGTGAGTGTTAGACAATAAGAAAAGAAGGTCACACACATAGAAGAAGGATCAAAATTTTGGAATGCTCCTCAGTTGGAGAAGGCATAATTGCACTATGCTTGTGACTTGTTTCTCAGTGAAGAGATCACTTTCAAAATAATTCCTAGGTTTCCGCATGCTGCTTTGATATTTGTAGACAGCGCATATGTACTTTGGAGTGTATCCAGCAGTTAATTTTCATAAGACAAGACAGCTAAATATTTTAAGAAAAATGTTTTCCTTTAAATTGCATAAAGGTCTAAGGAAGAAGGATCTAGCCTTTTGTTGGTGAAAAGGGATAAAAGCTGTATAAAAATAATGAGATGGTAGACACAATATGTGTGCAGGTTGTCAGCTGATTTAAAAAAAAGAAAACTTTTGGAGTATTTGGATGATATTGGAAAAAATGGGAGGACCAAGTATTTTGGACAGAGGTTTAAATGGACATCCTTGAAAAACACATACATACAATAGTACTGTTAGAGTAATTTTCTTCGTATTTATAGGTATTTCAATTTTTATAACTAATATTTTTAACTAAGAAAGTTTGAATAAACTGAGGTAGTCCTGTAAAAGCATTAGAGGTCGAATGGCTGATGCCAATATTGACAAATCAATCTGGTCGATATGATGCATACTATTGCAGTAAATGAGAAATGCAGAAAATTGGTGAAACTAAATGAACATTTATTATGCACAAATATATAATAAAATCTAAACAATTGAAGTAGCCTTTAGTGCAGCCTTTGACTTTCTTTTACTGAAATATATACAAACAAACAAAACACTTAAAAAGGAGGGGATGATTCATCAGTGTAGCTAATAGCAGAGACATTACTGGTATGTGAGCTGATTTGTGTTGAAATGTGTTATGTAAAATACTGATAGATCCATTTGTGTGACAAATTATTTAGTTTATAACATCTGTTGGACTTGTGTATATGATATGTCTAGTAAACTAGAAAATAGAAAATAGGTTTAATTGTGTGTTTGGCGTGGTATGCTAATTAGCCATGTGTTTGTTTATGTAAAGTAGCCATGTTGAGTTTTCAGACCAATGTCTAGAAAGCATGATTTAGACAAACCCTTAAATGTAAGTGCTTTGTGTTATCTTTATTGCATGGCATCTACTGACATTGATATCAGTGTTAAGCTGTTAGTGAACATCTAACAGCTCAGGGTTTGCACTACTGGCTGGCAGGACTGTTTGGCTAGTAACACTTCCCCTTGGTTGTTCAGCTTAGGAAATCACTGCACAAAACTTCTAATCAGACATTTTTTGATTAGAAGTAGCTACATTATAAACCTGTGGTAATATAACAGTAAACATATCCTTTTGGACAAATACAGACTATTGCTTCCTGGTGTTAGTTGTTTTCTTGTTGCACTTTTGGCCCAGATGAAGTAGGGTCACTTGTTTTTATTTTTTCAGCACTAGGTCTGGTGAAAGCAGATACTTGTTATTACCTGTAAAATACAATCTCTTCAGTGAAGCTGGGTGGTGGTTTCATCATGTGGGTGCTAGGGCTGCACATTTGGCAAAAAAAAATCAAATTGCAATTATTGTGGAATATTACATTTGTAATATAATAAATGATATAATGAGCTGGTTTGGTTTTAAGTAAAATATACACATTAATGATGAATCCTCGATAGTGTAAAACCAAACATTGAAATAAACTCACGCTACAAAATCATTAAACAAGATTAAACCCAAATAAATACGTTAAAGTTAACTTAAACTGAAGTTTAACCAAATCAAAGGAGAAGAAGTTTACGGGGACAAACAGGGATAAATTATTGATCACTTTGGCTCATTCACACATCATTCACTGACATTTTAAACGATGATGATGATTATGATGCCTGGATGTGAAGTCCCTATGTTGAGAGACGTTTTTTTTTTTTTTTTGTGTCAAGCACTTAACACATGTTTATATTTTTGTGTGATATATTCTTTTATTTTCAATAACATACATTTATAAACAGCAGCTTAACATTTCTGGCGCTTGTTTTTATGGTGATCTTTTAAATTAAAAGGCCTTAAATAACTGTTTCATATTAATTCCACATTTCTTTCATGGTTTGTCTTTTACATGAAGAGGTGTAGTTAAGCCTGCAGATTGCCAATTTATTGCACAACCTAGTCTGTCAGATACACACCAGGTCTCTCTCAGAAGTTTTCAATTATTCATGAAGGTGCTCATGTATGTAATTTTTTGGTCTGTAATTTCTGTGTTGAGTGTCTTACACTCACATGGTTGAAAGCCTTTACTGAAGGTGAAGACAATCCAACAGTAAAATGCTCTGCTGCAAACCTACATCCACGCAGTTTGTGATGTTCATGGCCCACATCAATACTGATTGTAGACTTTGGATTAGAGTTTTTCCCCTGGTGGTCATTTCTGTGGCTGTGTGACTTTGATGCTTTGATGGAGAGAGAGGTGTATCTTTAGTTTGATCTTTGAAAGGTGAAGGAAATGCTTCTGTTAACAGTAGGTAAAGCCAAACATGCAGCAAATCTGAACTACTGTAGAATTTCCTGTGTGGAAAAACTTCCAACACTCCTTGGTTGGCAGTTGAATTTGGCATCCAGAGTGGATATCATGTTTACATTGTACATTGCAGTGTCAAAAAGTGCTACTTTATATGGATATCAGGACCTTGAGCTCAAAACTGGTGAGCCTGCATTACAGACTTACTACTTGATGAATAATTAAGTGAGTAATGAAGGAAGTGATGAGAAAATCCAAACCTTTGGAGCCATTTCAGAAAAAAAGAAAGAAAATCACACAAACAAAATTAATGCAGCAGCCCCCTCTGCAAATTTGCACCTCACACAACATATACACAATATTGTGTATACCCTAGGCTGTTTCTTTCCTTGAGGATTCTCGTGGTCTTTTAAAATTAGATGTCATACATTAATGAAGGATGATAGTCGCATTTTTGGTATTAGAATAATGAATAATCTCCTTTGATCTTCTGTTATAAAATTTTAATAAGCATGGTGTAACCTATTGTTTAAAGGAAAATTATAAGGTAAAAATATGATGCATGTAGTATTGTCAAATGACATAATGTTGGCTGCAAAACACCACAAGTCATTTTTCTGTCTTTACTGACATCTATTTGAGCAGTGAGAGCATTTTCCTTCCTGCTCTTCTCCTTGTGGAATCAGCTCCTTTCCAAGTGCAGCCTGGCAGATAATGGCTGTTTTGTTTAGTGGTGGATCTGTCTAAAGTACATACCATGAATTATTCATCTTCTGCTCAAGACTGCACTGGCAAACAACTGCAGGACAGTTTGCTGAGTTGAAGGCGCACATAAGGGGGTCCTTGTCAAGGTAACACTGCATATTTAGTGAATCTGCCATGTTTTATTGATGCAAATGTCATGGGCTTGCTTACTTTAGAAGATACCAACGTGATGAAATCTTTTCCATGCTTCATTTTACCAGTGTGGCATGCAACTATAAACTCTCTCTCATGGTCTCATTTCCCCAGTCTGACTTTGTTGATTTCCTCCCAGCTGCTCACTAGCCACAGTGTAAATGTCTGTTTAACTCTATATGGTGTGTGGAGGAACACTTGAGTTGGTTGCTCATGACAGTAAACAGAACATATTTAATGTTGGGGACAGGATGTCAGTGAGTACTCTTGACCTTCGTCACGTCTCACGGCCCCATGTGCATCTGTCTCACGCTGTTCACTTTGACATTATTAGCCTTTTGAGAAGTTTTCTGCTGACTATAGGAAGAACTTCTGTTTGACCCTTCTAACACATTTCCATTCCAGTGAAGCTGCTCTTGGTTGTGAAGCCATGCTTATTCAAGGATGTAATCTGCACAGAACAGACATGGGTAGGACAATGCTAAGATGAGGCTTTTAGATCAGGTTGCCTCCCCTGAGAGCTTCTAACTTTTTGCACTAATAATAGTTACAACAGTGATTTTTTTTTTTTTAAGCAGAGGGGGTTTAAACACCTGTTTTTTTTTAAAGTGCAAGTAAAGCAGTTTGAAGACACAGATGCAAAAGTGGGCAGCTTACAGGAGCCACCTCCAGCAATAGCTTGTTGTGGGGTCTCTTAGCCTTTAGTCAGGTCTTCAAGTGGAATCACATTGAGTTTAGGTTTTTTAACTTTTGAATTTGTTGCTGCTTTTGTCAGCATCATGCTTAGGATTGTTGAATACAATACCATTGTATACCTTTGCAGTCATTGATTTTCTTCATCAGTAAATGCTAGTATCCCACTTCCATCGGTTGATGTCATAGAGTACAGTCCTCTTATGTCATGGTCATGAGGACTTGATATCAGACAATGAAACAGGTACATCTAAATGAACTTTCCTACTTTTCTGTGTGCACTTTCCCTTTTTTACGATGTACCTAATTGGTGTTTTTTTTTATCTACTTTTAAAATCCACAGTATGTGAGAGAGGTTTGCTTGTTTTAGACTCTTTAACTTGTTCACTTGCTTGATCATCTCTTTACTTTTATACCCTTGCAATTTTTGCAAGAAATCTGTTTCACTCAAGACCCCAAATGTCAAGCGAGGAACACACACACACACACACACACACAAGAGAAACTAGGAGTTCAGGTCTTGCTCAAGGATACTGAGTAAGGAACTGAGGTTCAAATCATCAACTAAAACTAAAGTGCCAAGTTCATTGTGTTGCTAGATGAAAACTAGAGTATAAGCAAAGTCAGTAGAATTTTTTTTTTGGGCAGTCATAAATATGTTAATATACAATGGTACAAAGTATAATAATATAATAATATAAGTACACTACATGCCAAACGGTGGCCTGACCCACTGACTGATGGCTGGACCTACAATGTCATCTGTAAAAACAGGCCACCAGCATGGCTAATGAAGTCTATAATCTAGGTTTTTTTCTGGATAGTCTCAATCAAAATAAAAATGTTATGTGTTTATTACAATATTTGTTGTATTTGGCATATTATTTATAATATTGCACAGACAAGTAATTGAGGTGAATTCTAGTATTTATCAAAAAGCATATCTATAATTGGCTCAAAGATAGATTTAAGACAGACTGGTAACCTATCCAGGGTGTATTCTACTGATTCTGTGTTAACAATTACAGCAAATGTGTCATAAGTTAGACAAATATCTGTATTTACATAATACCTCCTGTGATTTGCTCAGATGCTAGACAAGCTGCAGAATAGATGGACCAACACTGGTCTCTGGGACAAGCTAGAAGAACAGAAAACTGTGATCACAGAGCCCCGTGGTGGTGGCAAGGGGGACTTTGACGAACTGCTTCAGACTTACTACGATGCCATCAAATACTGTGACAAAAGAGGTAAGATTAGAAAACATCAAACTGATTAATGGTTTTGCAACATCACTCTGAAACTTCCTGACTGTTGGCTTGATACTGATGCATTAACTGTACTATATGTACAGTAAACAAGTGCTGAACATTTATTAATTTCATGCTACACTCAAACACAATGAGTGTAGCATTTAACTGATTTCTAACAGAGTTAAACAGTGCATGTGAATGTTTAAAGCTACCTTACAATACAGTAGCTGAACTAGTTGTTCAGGGTTTTATAGTACTTGCCTTTTACTGTGTTGATACGTGTGATTTCTTTGTTATAGATGGTGCACTGCTGATCGCTGTATGCAGGGGTAAAGTAAGTGAAGGACTAGACTTTACAGATGACAATGCCCGGGCAGTGGTCACCATTGGAATTCCTTTCCCAAGCATCAAAGACCTTCAGGTAAGTGAAATTAACAAGTTTCACAACTGTTACACTAGACATTAATGTTCATACGTCCAATACTTAATTGTTTCAGTAATGCACATAATCAGTGTCACTGTAAGTGTGCCCGAAGGATTAATGTTACTCTTGGGCAGATGTTAAATTAGCACACAACATATAAAAATGTTGACACAAAAGACTAAACAAAAACATTAAACGCTTAAAAAGAAACATATGGTCTGGTTGCTTGTCAGCTGAGGACAGTAAGAGTAACTAGTACATAGACACACACTCACACACACACAGAGGAACCCACACCAACAACAGAGCCTCCCGTTTTGGTGATCCGTAAAAAAAAAATCCCAAAGCGATGTTGCTGTGTCTGCCCTGTCCTTAGTAGATAAAGTTGACCTTTAAGTTTGAGTCTCCCCCGCCTCCCATCTCTTGCCCCCTTTACTCCTCCACATACTCCTGTCAGAGCACGATGAAGCTTTCACTAACCTGTTCTGTCAGTGTGGCAAGATGTGTGGGTGATTGAAGCATCCCAGACCCTTTCACCTTAGCCAAAGCTGTCAGTTTCACCCCTGTCAACTCTTGGGACATTGCTTCTTCTTTGTTTGTGTGATTTATTTAAAAAAAATTCTATTTTGTGTTAGCACAGTTTTAATAGAAATTGGTGGCTGATAGAATGTCACAAAAATTGTGATATTATTTTCCATGTATGGCCTGACCATGAGACATAACCTTAAGACATACTATACATATATAGCTTAGATAGCCAACTTTAGGTTAAGGTTGGGTTTGGACTGGCATCCTGTCCTCTTCCATGACTTTCCCCTTGTCCAGTGACAGCGGGGTTTAGCTCTATCCGTTTGTTTCAAATGAAATGTGATGCTGTGCAGAATACATGTTCCATAACATAAAAAACCTTGTCTATGTTCCATTGTTTATGAACCTGACTGTATACACTGAAATGTTTTGAACTGTGAAAACAGGAGTTTGAAATCATTTAGCCAAAGTGTATGTAAACGTCAGACCACAGCTGTATATATTTGTGACCCTTTAGATTTACATCTCCAATAGGTAACTGTGGTTTTGTGGTCTGCTCATTTTGAGAGAAGTTTGTTGTATTCTGTTGCTTCTGCATTTCTCTATGTATAGAGACTCAGCTCAAACAACATGCAGTGAGCCAGCAAATAAAAATTGAGTAAACTCAGGGACCAATCAATTGATGCATTGAGTCAATTACTTTTAGGGACCAGCCCTATCAAGAAGAATGTTTCATTTTTGTAAAGACTGTCTGGTGTTGATTCAAGTTATGTAGCAGTCATGGTGATTGATATGGTGTTGTTTTTTTCATCTAGTTGAGACATGCAAAAATAGCATACTTCAAAATCAAATAGCCTAGCTGTTATTTAAAGCTGGTATTCAGTATCATGAAGCTGATGATTTGGGGTAGCTTTGCTGAATCTGCAACCCTGCAGGCTTGTAGAATCATATCCTTGCCCTAGAATAATATAGAAGAGAAGTGGATTGTGGAATGTTGTGTGAAAAAATAAATATCTAGTTCACAGTGGCAGTTGTAAACAAGTCTTGTATAGCAACTCGTGTTGATCAGTGTGTAATTCCATGTGCAGTTTTACAGTATTGGTTGGTTAATAGATGGATGTTGCAGTAGCAGTCACATTCACCCTGTCTGTAAGTTTTACGTATTTCAGCCAGGATGAGGGAAATTAGTTCAATAGCTCATTTTATGTTTGACACTAAACATTCACATGTTCACATGATAGTCATCCTAAATTTCTGACACTGTCAGAATTTGGTTGCAAGACCCTAATAACTGTAACCAGTGTAAATATAAGTTGTTTTTTTTTGTTAACAACACATCTCTGCTCATGTAGCCTACTAACCTACTATTTTGCTGTTAGTAAATGTAGTGTAGCAAAAGTGG
Source organism: Helostoma temminkii (assembly GCA_900302695.1). Classification (NCBI taxonomy): domain Eukaryota; kingdom Metazoa; phylum Chordata; class Actinopteri; order Anabantiformes; family Helostomatidae; genus Helostoma; species Helostoma temminkii. The sequence continues at coordinate 6,175 of OMLM01005898.1, read as the reverse complement.
AAAACAGACATAGTGTTTTATAGATGTTACAGTGCTTTAACCATTATGTTTAGGCCAGACTATAGATACATACAATGTAACCTTTTCTAAAACCATAAGTAGGAGTATGGTACCTCCAAACTTGATGCAGTAAACTTTCTCGTTAGTACTGTTACATGATTTCTCCCACTGCATTGGTGAGGAAATGAGATTCGAGATTCAAGATTCAAGATTCAAAACACTTTATTAATCCCAGAGGGAAATTTTGCCTTGTTACAGTTGCTCTTTTACAGACTGAAATAAAAGACCACACCCAGAGAAGATCTACACCAACACAAATACAAATAGCATCCTTACAAAAACTTATTACCTAATATATACACGGAGAGTATAAGATAATGACTTAGCAGAAGTCTTGTAATCTTCTACTTGTATGAGTTGCAAAAATGTGGCTTTGCTGCTTGTCTTGCCTGCCTGACTTGTAAAAACTCAGGTTGTTGCTGACTTTGCATTCTGATGCTCTGATTACCATGAATGTACAGTGTGATGTGGTAGGTTTTATTTCTCTTTAAACACTGTTTCTCCTACACAGTTGCTTTGCATTATCATTCGCACCATATGCCTCACACTGAAACTGATTCCTTCAGTGTTCACTGGCACACATGCTCTTTAATTGTCACTTCCATGTTCTACTACCAACACAGTACAATCAGACCCAGACATATTAACTCTTTTATTTTGGACCACAGTCACATGGTAGCATCTCATTGCTTGGATAAGAGCTTCTCTCCATTTAAACTCCTCCAGCACGCTATGTGCCTGTATGGCCTGCATTCCCAGACAGGCATAACTCTTAGATGCTGCAGTTTAAGCACATAGCATTGTATTTTACTGCCCTGTTGTATTATTGTGACAAAGATCAAAGTTGGAACTTGAAAGGTTCTCTGCAGAGAAAGGCCTTCCTAAGGTGGTATTACATTTATGTTGAGTTTTCCAATGGTATGTTTTACAGTGAACAGTCACGTCCTGCGTGAGTGAGTCAAACAATAAGAGGCTTTAACAAGCTATAAAAAGACACTTACAACTGATAAAGCATCTCCTAGTTTAATGAAGAACTTATCCAACCTGTTCTGCCCTTTATTGAAGACAACCATGAGAGCATTTTAATTCTAAGGCATGCAAGCATGTAAAATGGATGGATAAAGCAGATTTTACAGGAATGCTGAAGCGTTCATGGAACTCATTAAGAAGAAGGGATGATGGATGTTTTAGGCGCATGCAACATACTGTACTTCATTATTAGCCATTGAAGGAATGCTTTATAACACATCGTCACCACTTATACCATTTTTTTCACCATTAACAGCTACCTTTATTTTCTAAGGCACTTGTATTAGGCTTAGCAAATACTATGACTTTGTACAGTTTAAATTTACAGTAGAAACCTGTAATAAAACAAAACATAATGTGATACATTAAGCCCAATTTGTACTTTGTGATTTCTGTCTGATCTACACTGGCACTATAGACACGCATCATTTATTTATGCGGCATTTAGGGAAACAGATGCGTTGCATCCATGCATACAAAAAAATATGTTGGCGACGCTAGACACTATCAACAGCAAGAAAAACTTCTTTTGTGTGTTGTATTTGACCAAACTCTTTCACAAGAATGGTGTAAAGAAGGCTGAAATAAAATGAGCCACCATTTGTAATAAACTGATCACACAGCAAGCTCCTGAGTGTAGCCAGTTATTCAGCTTTTTGTCATTGTTTTCAACTCTTGGTGTTTTGTAGACATATGGAGATTTGAAACCAGAATTGTAGCTAAGACCACAAGTTGAGTTTTAAGTCCAGTTCCAGTCTTGTCTGTTTTGAGATCACATCAAAGAAGAATGCAAAATGGAGGTTAAGTGAGAAAAAGATGTGATAATGAGTCCAAATGCACTGCAAACCATCTGAAGACCAAAGAACTGTAAATTTTTTTTGTGGACTATAACATAGTCCATATGTTTCTGGTAAAGACCACATAGATTTCTATGTGTAGTCCTGGTGGGAGTTGATCCATTAGCATGTAGGAAAGGTGTATAATAATATGCTGCCCTTGAGTGTGTATATATGCCCACACACACTGACAAGACGAGCTACTCAGCTGTCACCTCAGCCACATGTGGCAGATGAGGCGCTCAGCAATCTCAGTGACAGGCACAAGATGTCCCAGACTGCCAGGGGCGTGCACAGTGACACTGAGGCACACACACTTACACACAGCTTGTGTAAAATGTAGCTCAAACAGATGCGCTCAGCTGCGAATCATGCCTAGTGGTGAAATATATGTTCTTAGGCATGCACAGGTAGCTGTAGAAGACAAGGCCAAAGCAAGCGAGTGATCTCTTGACATTTTAACTAATCCCTTTTAGCTTGTGGTTTCTTGCACATTTGTGAAATTTGCTAGCAGGCTGAATTGCCTTTTTCACATATGCAACCTGTCATGATGGATTGGACGATGACATGGTACAGACCAGGGATGTGATTGCTTGAATGCTGAAATAGACTGTGATTGGATTTAGATGACATCTCCTGCTTGGGGCCACTGGCCTTTCTGTTCAAGCTAAGAATATAGAAGTGTATTCTTTAACTGATCTGGTGTCTCATACATTGGCAAACATCTCACTATGAAGCCAGAAGCATTTACAAGACATCCCATGATATCGCTAGATGAGTTGCATCCCCTTGACAGCCTGCAGTACAAAACCTGTGGCTTTAAATCTCCTGCTTTAAACAAACCATGAAACCCAGTGTGGTGGCAGGTGTTGCTCAGTTGTTTGGAAGCCTCTTATGTGAGGTGTGATTAGTCATAGTCCAACTTTGGGGTGACATTTAGGATTTCCTGTGACTCTGCTTGTTTTATTTACACAAGCACAGACGGGCCATAGAGGCATTACGTGATGCGCGTAGGGGAACAAGCTGTACCTGCCACGGCCTTGCGTTTGGTGGCTCAGGGCTAACACACGGTACCTGTCAAAAGCAGTTAGTCTGTCATTCAGCAGCCTTTCCTGCATGGCATCCTGTCAGACGCCAGATGAACTTTTCACTTGTCAATTCTGAAAGGTTAGCACTACAATCAGCAGCGATGGATGCAAATGGATGGATGCTTTCTTGGCATTTTTGTGCAGGAATGCTTCACGTTGCCTGGACCACCTTGTCTGCCCCTCTTAGTTCCACTGTACTATGTCATGGCCTCCCTTTAGCCCCTCCTTTCAGAACACATCTATCTGTGAGGGAAGCCACTATCTTACCACTTTAGGACTTGAGTACTTTTTGTTTTAGTTTGGCATGCTCCTTCATATTCCATAGTCATCTCATTAGTCCTCAATGCATGAAGCCCCTATTTCCAGTAGCTGCATCACGGCTATTGTTCTTTTTTTTAGTAAGTTTTAGTGTAGTACATTATGTAATGCAGCTGTGTGGTAGCCAGTAACTTCAGAACAAATGTAATAATTTTTGTTCAACACTATTCAACTAGAAGATTTTGGCTTTGTTTTTGCCATTTACAAGGCATAGCAACACAGGGAATTTATGGACTAAATATAGGGATGAAAGCCAAGTTTGCAACATCTAATTAGCAGTTTACAATATGACATAAATTCCTTTTTACTTATCAAAACAAACTCCATAGCATGCAAAACATTTATAAGTATGTGAGAGTTCTGTAGCCTTAGCAAATAGATTTGCAGTTACTAGGTGACAACAAACTGGAGCCTTTGCAATGAGTGTGTGTAAATAGTGTCTGCAAATGACTTTTTGACTGTCAGAATTATATTATAGTCTTCTTAAATAAACCATGTCAGTTTTAATAACTGACAGCTCAGACATGAGGGAAAAAGCAGGACTATGTACTTAAAAGGTCTCTACTGGAGCCTTAAACACTAGACCACCAAGATTCCTAATGAATAATTTGAATTTCAGCATATACAGGTGACTACTAAATGGATGGATGGATGGACATTATATCTGTGTATTGTCAATATTTTAATCAGAACTGCTGCAGATATCTTAATTATTGATTTCTAATTTAAGTAATTTATCAAGGAAAAATGCCAGACATTTACATGTGACATGTCATCCAGAGTAAGGATTTGCAACCCAGTTTGATATTATTATAAATAAAAGAGCTTTGACTTTGACTGTTAGAAAGATTAAACCAACTTTCTCAGGACATTATCTTGTGATCTGCAATGTTGTGAACATTGTGTTATTTACACATAATGTTAAACAAAATGGTAAAAGCTCTTTAATTATGTTCGAGAATTATTGAGCATTGTGTACAGAAAATCTATTTTATTTGAAATTGATGCATCAAACCATGTTGAAAATGTGCCATAGTGTATAGAATACTGATCTAACAACTGGTGTCTGATTTTAGGTGGAACTGAAGATGAAATACAATGACCAGCACTGCAAGTCTAGAGGTCTTCTCTCAGGCCATCGCTGGTATGAGATTCAAGCCTACAGAGCTCTGAACCAGGCCCTGGGGAGGTAAAGAAGTCATGTAACCCCTCTGTGATTTTACTGATGATTTATTTACTTTTGTGTTCACAGTCTTTACATTTAGACCTACAAACTCATTTTACAGGTGCATCCGCCACAGGAATGACTGGGGTGCTCTGATTCTAGTGGATGACCGTTATAGGAATAATCCAAATAAGTACATCACAGGTACTCTGCACATCTTCAACACTAGATGGCAATAGTTATCCATTATATGAATTACATTAGTTTGTCTGTGCTATTATGTCTCTCAGGTCTGTCTAAATGGGTCCGCCAGCTTGTCCAGCATCATGACACCTTCAGTAATGCTATGCAGTCTCTAGTAGCCTTCTCTCAGGTGCAGCAGAAGGTGCAGGTGGCCCCTGTGTGTAGCCAGACCCCCTGCTCTACTGCTTCATTTTTAAACAGTGACTCGTCAGTGACTACAGAGAAGCCATGTGTCTCCAAGGCCCCACAACCTCAGGTGGTTGGCTCATGTGTCAAACTGCCTGAAAACCAGAAGGACACAAGCCCCTCCAAGGCTTCTTCTCATACACAGTTGAAAGCTGAGCAAAAGGAAAAAGCAGGTGAGATAAATTAAAGTGTTAAAGCAACAAAA
>OMLM01005882.1:24537-50604 GCA_900302695.1 Helostoma temminkii | reverse complement strand
ACCCTTCACACGCACAAACCACAAACCACAAGCACCAGCACCACCCACGTTCCTCTCCGCTCTCCTCCCCCGGCCCCTATTGTAACGTTCCGTGCAAATATGACAAGTGTTAGTGCAGCTTTTAGTTTCTTTCACTCCTGATAGCCTCTTGACCCCGGCTGCTTCCTTCCATGTCCTCTTAGTGTGCGCCAATTAGTCATAAATGACTAATAAGGTTGGTGTGCAGAGAGTTCTTAGAAAGAGTGGAAACAATAAGTCAAAGTGGAAAGGAAACTTGCATCAGCTATGAGAGTAATGGGTGTAAAGTTCAAGAAAAAAGTGCAAGAACTGACAGCTTCTTTTTTTTACAGTTGCTTTGTAAAGCGTTCTCACTGATGGCCGTGTGCAAGCATGTAAACAGTCCCACTGTAATATTCATGATGAGTGAGAGTCCCTGTAGTCCACAGAGCAGCCTGTCAGCTTGAGGGAGCTTGGCTGACACTGAAAGAACATGGATGATATTCGCCATGTCAGATAGGATAGGGTAAATGTTTTACAAACTGGCATGGGAGAACTAGCAGTATCAGTCTCCTGTCTGCTGGAGACTTCTGCCTCTGCAGATCTTCTCTGAAGTGGAAGCATTCTCCCACTAAGTCTTTTCACACACGCTCTTGTTTATGCATCTGGAGGTTTTGATTGATGAGGATAGAGGGGAATCCCCTGTGTTGTCAGTGATGTTTTCAGAGCTGATAAATTTAACTCTTGACCTATCTCTGACCTTAAATGATCCACGGTTTAAAGCGAGAGCAAACAATGAACATCTTCACACCAGTTTTTTTACTTTATCGTGTGAAAGCTCACATCTTGAGGAAATGTATTTACCACTAATTTCCTGTATGTTTCATCAGAAACGATGACACTGTGGTTGATGTGCTGGGTCATGAACTTTTCAAGTAAACATTCCTCTAAATCCCCAGTCGAATGAGAAAGGGCAGTTCAGTGTCAAACAGTCTGCAACTTAGCGCTGCTGAGGCTAAGGGCCATTTAGGACAAAGCACGCCAAATTTAACTTGAGTTTGAGTTTGTGCTCTGATGTTCCTCTCAGTGTGAACTCATACAGAAAAAAATCTGTCTGTCAGCAGGGATTTGGTTACATGTCAAAAAACTATGTGAAGAGCTCTTGAAAGTCAGACAGCATTTAGAAGAGCAATGGTAGAAAATAAAATAATATAATAATAATAATAATAATAATGTTAAATCAAAGCTCCAAATCAGAAATGTAGTCCTGCCATGAGTTTCCAGTCATAGCAATATCTCAAATATCTTAACTGTGTGATATATTAATACAAAATTATTGGTAGACATCAATGGTCTGCAGAGGATGTACTCTAATGACTTGATTCTCTGACTTTTAATGTAGAGCAGCCATCAGAAGATCAACATTTTAATCTTCTTATTACATCGATAAAAGCCTTTAACTTCAGCTGCAGTTTGGCACTAATTATATTGCTAACTAAGATGGCGACCATGCTAAACATCTGAATGTTAGTTTTGTGCATCCTTTGTGTCCTGCTAACACGTCTACCAGTGTGCAGAAACCAAACTCTCCAGATGATCCAACATGTCTCATATTTGATCAACCAATAACGGCATGCGTCACACCGCTGTTTATATCTCTGCACTGACTTCCAGTGGCTACCCTCACCAGCTTGCTGTGATGATCTAGTGATGGCACGAAGGTAAGTTGTGTTCACACAGTATTTTCTGCCTCATACATCAACATCTAACGCAAACACCTGTGTCTGTATGTGATATTAAATATGAGGATCAGCTAGTAATATCTGCGTGACACATTTATTTCCCCTGGACGTACTGTGGCTTATCTTGTTTAATGAAGACTAAGACCTTGCGGCCTCGTGCCTCAGCACGAGGAAAGCCGCTTTCATACAACACATAAGCTGTCATTGTTACATGTTTTGACAGATAAATATCCTGTTGGGAAATTACAAGTCAGCAGTGTCGAAGGATTCTTTGATTTCGAAGCTAGGAGGAGACCGAATCTGATCGATATATTGATTCATTACCTACCATCTCCAGAAAAGCTGCTTCTGTCCATGTCTAAACATGTTCTTTTCTATGTGTAAACTTATTATAATAGACAACCATAACCTAGAAGCTGCATTTTTTGTGCCTTTTAAAATTGTGAGACATGAGTTTCAGTGGAGAAACTGTGACTGTGCCAACTCATCTGGACTTAAAGCCATTATGTGATAGACTACGCCCATAAAAATTATCACAACTCAATTTCATACACTATAGTGACCAGCACAATGGTCTGTGGATGATATTGGATGATGCTTTGTCAGCCAGATTCTGAGACATGTAATTGCTCTAAGTCCTTAGATAATAATAATTACAAAAATGCTTTATTCACAATAACTCGACAGTGCCCATCTGCAGCCTTGGAGCCTGGCCTGTATCTAAACCCCTTGAGTAAAACACAGACCATGAGTAAAACCCGGCAAGTGCACTGGGAGACTCCAGAGGGCAGCACAGAGGAGATGACCATCAATGCAATGAAAAAGAAGAAAAAACATGTTCCAATATAATGTGTGTCATGCAGTGCATGCAGTCAGTTTAATGCGGTCTGTTTAGCATCAGACCATGGCAGGTTACTATTGTGGGTGACCACTAAAAAGAAAATATCCTGGGGGAGAGAACTGCTTTTCATCCATTTATTATGTATGTGTGCGCCAATGCAAAGCATTTGAGTGAAATGAGGTAATGATCAAGCAGGAACTTTTAGCCAAAGCACTTAAATCCTTACTGAATTATAAATGAAAGAGAAAGTCTTCTGCCACTGTGATACACTGCATGATACGGTATGATGTTTCACACTTTCGTTCAATTCAAAAGCTAAACACTGACACAGAAACAGCACATTTACCTACAAGGCACGAACAGAACATCCAGAACCTTTTTCTAACCCCACAAATGACAAAACAATCTGTATCCATCTTGTGCCTCGTCCATGGATTTGAATAAAACTGTACTCTTGTGACTAATGTACATAATGTTATGATTTTTATCATCTTAGATTTTCTAAATAGGAGTATGTGAAAGTACAGTCGTGATGTACGCTGCATTTTACTTGTGCTGGATTACTGAATCAGACAGAGAGCAGGGGGATTTTAACTGTCCTGGTGTGAATGGAGCTATTATTATACAGCCCTCAGGCTCACTTTCAGGATCCTGTTTGATCTCCAACAAACAAGTCTGAGTTCTTTATATATCAGCTTGTCAGCCAAGGATCTCTTCCGACTGCAGCGGCTACTGTTTGACTTTGCCAATTGATTCATCAACTTATTTTCTGATTAGTTTCCTGACAGCTCCCCACATTCTCTCACTGACAGCTCTACCTCCTGCCCTGGGGTCAAACTGTGTGATGTGTCTGCTTAGACGCAAGGGGGCTGTTTTAAGAGACATTCTGGGTGTTTAGGCTTCTCTCTCTCTCTCTTTCTCTCACACACACACTGGTGGTCAGTCAATATGCTAGCATGCTGCACACAGACACATAAAATATTGATTAAGGTGCAGTGCAGAAAATTGGAAACAGACTTTGTGATTTATAATGCTACTCTGTTTACCAAGTGGAATCATGTTCACGATTCATTTCCTTCTCCACATTCCTGTTGCTATTGTGCACATCTATCATCATGTAAGCTGCAGCTCTGAAGGAGGACGCCGCCATCTGCTGGGAATAAAACTAAATGCAACAGCAAAGCAAGTGCTTGTGCTGAATCAATCTTTTAGGTTCTGGATTTGTACTCTACATATGTTTTTTTGCATAGAAAATGAAATTTTAGTACAGTTGTAATGATACATATCTAAACTGATTATGCTAATATGTTGCCTTGCCTTTTTACTGTGGGCTGAATCCTTTCCCCCAATAACACCACCAAGTTCTGACTATTCCTATTAATATTTATGTGCACTACTTAGATGACACAGTTCATGTTAACAAAGCATGCTGACTGCTTCAGTAACTATTACAACAATGTTATTCCTGAACATCTAAAGGATGACCCAGTTCTGTGTGAGAGCACTGCTCTCTTCCATCTTGCACTAAATTAATAACAGCTGACAGATTTGAATGCCCAATATTTGGATGGTGTTTGATGTCATTTTATCTGTCTGAATAATCAGGTCAGAACTACACAACTGAATGCACTGCATTTTTCCACACACCATACTTTATGTTGTCCATTTACATTTACTGTTATGCATTTACATTATGCTCTCTACACCATATGAAAAGCATACGTGTTTAGATGGTGGAGGTCCTAAGCTGTGAGAATTAACATAATTTAACTGTAGATTATTCATAGAACCTGTTTGAAAGCACTTTACCACATGTATGTTTGCAGTGGTTGCCAAACGTTCATCTACAAACTAACTCAGTTCCCTGTGAAATACAGTGTAGTAAATGTAGAAGTAGCAGTGAATGAACTCAGTAAAGTACAACTAACTCAAAGTTGCACCTAAGTACAACTTTATTGAGTTTTACATCTGCTTTTCACTACTGTCTGATTTCCAAAGCTGTGGTGTTGTGGAAGCTGTGGAAGCGATCTGAATCTGCACATTTCCATAGTAAACTATTAACTATTATTTACACTGATTGTTTTACACAGTCACATACACAGCAAGCCATGATGCAGATGTGTGTTCTGACAGCTGCCCATCACAGCATTCATTTCCCCATGCTGACCCCTGTTCAATACCAGGGGTGCAGCGGTTCCACTAATGTGTGCTATGGAACTGCAGTCAAAAAGCAGGAGATGTGCAGCTATTTTGAGAAGAAATGCTGCAGCAGCCTGTATCTGACTTTATCAAAGCTACATGGAAAAACAAATGAATTAAACAAAATGACATAAATGCATAAAGATACTTAGATCTCAGCATCACCTGATGGTGACGCACATTTCTCATGTGAAATCACACCACTCTACGAAACAAAGCAAGATTTAAAGGCAATAATTTTAGTCCACTAAAGCACAATTACTAATATAGCAAGTAACTGAATCTACATCTCCAAAAGCAGGCACCATGACTATTCTATCTAATTATTTATACTGTCTAATATGCAGAATGCGCATCATTTTATTGATAATATTAAAGTGAGGAACTCAACTGCAGTGACATCTTATTAAGTATTTTGTTACCACAAACAAAATACAAAGTACACTTTGGTGCATAAGTAGAGGAGGCAGAAGTACAAAAAAATCACTGGTCAAGTATAAGTACTTCATTTTATTTTTCACTTAAGGTGAAGTACTAAGCACAAGCTTAAGCTTTCTCTGAGCTCTGATTTCAATATCCAGCAGCTTCAATGTTCATTTGCATCATAACTGCTGATACATGATTGTTAATGTTGCAACTGTTAAATGTGGAGTTATTCCTAACCACTTTATGCACTGTCATCGCATTACATCATCATGTAGTTGTTTTAGTTGTATTATATTTATTTTGGCAATATGCATCTACATTACATCAAATTAATATTTATAGAAAAGTATTTTAACACGGGCAAATAGAAAAACTACAGCGTCATCACTTAAATAAATGCCTGAATAGACTATATGTATTGTTGTACTCTGGCATATGTTCTCTTTTAATGTTGGAGATGGACTTATTCATAGTGTGGTCACAAAGACCAAACAGCAGGCACATAAATCAGGACCAAGCTTATTATTCTTGTAATATACTTAAATCCCCCCCAAAATTGTCTGACGTGTGACGTAAACGCGATACGAACAGACGTGAGTAATAGAGCCCAGACCTCAGCCAAGCTAGAGCAATGTTTTCATGCCTGCTGACGATCTGTGCTAGTCACTCTGCCATGGCGCCCGTAATGTCGCTGATTAAGGAGGGGACCTCATAGCATCGTGTTTTAATTCGCTTTCGTGAAAAGTATTCCGTGCGTTTTGCTACACCTGGTCTGAGTTTAATCAAATTAATCTCTGAACCGGCCATGACCGTGGAGCAGAATGTCCTCCAGCAGCATTCTCAGAAGGTAAGCTTACAGAAGCTAACTTAATGGCTAGCTAACTTTAGCATAACTGCTGTGCAGCTACGTAGTTTTAGAGCTCAAAGCGCCTAACGTTAGAAAGCCATCTATCCAGTCTCGTGGTTAATTTGGTTGACTGTGTTTTACTAGAGCTACGGGATAGCTCTTTGTTGTGAACCATTTTGCAAGTTGCATGTAAAAATTTTAACGCTGGGCCCGACCGTATCATAACGCGTTATCCAGTGTTTTGCTAGCTGATGGCTAACGTTAGCTAACGGTACTACGCAAAGTTAAGTTGCTAAAGTTGCGTAACGTTAAGGACAGCTAGCAAATTGTGTGTATCTAAACAGACGACATCGCGTTAAGTACCTTTAGCACGTTGGGCTAACTGTGTCGTCAACTGAAATAAACGAGGCCAAGTGAAAGATTTAATTAGTTAGTGTCGTCAACGTTGTAGTATTGAGTAGCTAAGTAAATCTATTAGTCATGTGGCGCTTAACTGAAGCTTTTTACGATGTAGAGAAACGTCAACAATCGTGATTAGTTTGAGGCACTGGGTATGCGTGTGTCTGTGTTCAGATGTTTCTAAGGCTACTCATCACATGTGTCATAGCTTTGTTTACAAAGCAGCTAACAGCGGAGGTGGCCAGAAACATAGACGCTTGGCGGGGATTGAGTAGCCTGATATGAAGCCAGCTGTGCGGTTTGGTCATACGCATGCAGAATATTAGGTTACATTTGATTATTAATCTCAGTTTACTACGACGATTACGTTGCAATGGGTTTTACTCTGCATAGCTCTGGTTAGTTATATAACGTAAACTTCTTAACGCAACTCGAGCAAGATGTTTGCTCTGCTGGTCCTAATGAAAAGGATCGTTTTGCAGAATAGTTGTGTCATCAGTCAGGTTTTACTACACTGCATTGCATCGGCCTGCTGTGTTAAAAACAGATCTGATATGTCTCACTTACCAATAAACATAAACTTGTAGTATGACGTAAAAATGTGATGACCTGGTGACAGTATGAAGTCTGGAGAATTTGCAGAAATAAATACTTGACATAAATACAGATGACTTAAACCTAAAAGTAGCAGTGTAACACAAACCCTATTATGTGACATGACCTTCTCAGGAGCTGAAGTGGACCTACAGTAAAGGTTGTTGCAATGTCCTATCCAAGATTGACATTTGTAAAAAGCCCTTTTTAATCATACATTTTTTTCGAATGTTTAGCATGCAGATCCTTTTCTGATCGGATTTGTTTTGACACAACATGTGTAGTTATTGTCATCGCTGTTGTGCTCCATCATTAATGCTTTGTGATTGCATGTTGTTGTGCAGGTTTTTACTTGTAGTGACCTGTAGATAGTGAGATGAGGTCATGTGGAAGGAGTTCTAATCCTGCCTGTGTAATTAGTAATATTATTTATTTATTTATTTTTGCAACTTACACAAACCTTGTCAGCAGCCTGAAGGTAGCTTCACCAGGAATGCCCTCAGTGTATAATGCTGTGAAAAAGTATTTGCTACCTTTCTGCTAGTTTTTTTTTTGTGTGTATTTGTCACACTTAAATGATTCGGACCATCAAACTAATTTTAATATTCTATAAAAATAACCCGAGTAAATACAAAATACAGTTTTTGCAGGATGATTTAATTTATTATGGGAAACAGCTGTTCAAACCTGCCTGACCCTGTGTGAAAAAGTGACTAAATCATGACTGAACTGTGATTAATCACAGCTCAGCTCAGCTCAATTTAACTTGCCACACCCAGGTCTGATTACTGCCAGACCAGTTGAATCCATAATTCACCTAATAGAAGCTGTCTGACAAAAAGCAACACATCATGGTACAATTTAAAGAAATTCAAGAACAGATGATGAAACAAAGTAACTGACACGGACTTGTCTGGAAAGGGCAATGGAGAAAAGTTGGAACATTAGAAGTTGTCCCCTGTGTCATGTGGAAAATGCTATAGGGTTAATTACCAGTTGCCACTTAATGGCTGATGACCAATGTGACTAATAGTCATGCCGATATGTCACATGGAGATGAGAAATGTCTTTCTCTCTGTGCGTGTGTGTACATGTCTGAGTAACTGCTCCTGGGGTTGACTTGGCCCAGATCTGTCACAGGTGTAACTTCCCTCATACTTAACTGACCATGCCATCTTCTGTCCCAACAAACCTGCAGCCATCAGTCTCTGACACTGACCACAGCACACTTTCACTTTTGTGTTTACTTGTCTCCAGGGGTGGAAACAGGGCAAGTGCATCGGTTATAATGCTATGATGCTTAGTAATTGAGCTCTTTGGAAAGGAATTTGTCTTTGAGTGATCATGGTACCATTATAAATGTTGTTCAAAAAGACTAACAGAAAACAAGTCTAAAACAGTTGTTGTATTAATGTACTCTGAATGTTTCTATTTTCTTGTAAATAGAACCTGGGTGTCTGTCATTTTACTGACAGCGCCATGTCAGAGAAGTCAGAGTAGTATTTTATGCTAAAGCGCTGGTTAAGAACTTACTGTGACCTAACTTCCCACTTGTGTATTAAGTTCACTGCTGTGTTGTGTAAACTGTGATTGTTGTCAGAGATCAGTTGTGGTTGGTGCATTATGTTGTTATTCTAATGAAGAGGTGAACATTCTTAAGTCTTCAGCAACTTTGTGAAAACATTCACCTCCGAGGTTAAGAAATCGCTTGTGCTTCCTGAAGAACATAGAAAATTACATACAGTGCTGTGAAAAAGTATTTACTACCTTCTTTTTTTTATCTTGCATAATTATCACAAATATTCAGATCATCAAACAAACTTTAGTATTGTACAAAGATAACCTGATTCAACACAAAATGCATTTTTTTTTTAGCTTTGTTTAATATTCATATTTGTTTGATCACATTTAAGTGTGAAAAACATGCAATAAAAAAAGCAATAATAAAAAAAAAAAAACTATAACCACTGTAACCAATGGCAGGATTGGACAGAGGCAACAGAGTTGCCTGAGGACTGTTGGTTGTTGTGATGATAGAAAGAAAGAGTGAGCCTTTGCTAGGTAGATTGAGCAAGCATGATCAAATAATAATAATGAAAATAACTTCCAATCTGTTCACAGTGTGTGACTAATGAATTGTTAAGGTACTATTCTATACATTTGATATTGTGGCAGTGCACATAATAATTAGACACTCCACAGAACACTCTGTAAAAACTTTCAGGACACAACATGTGAGCAATGACTCTGTAACATCAGTTGATTTAACCCTCAGAGTGATGCAGGATATATTCTGGTTGTGTCAGGTAAAAGGCTTAAACAAATGTCCTGAGGGATCAATGCTTGCCCTGCTTTAAAACAGATATCTTCCCAAATTCAAAGTATTTTTCAGTAAAATATTTTAAACTATATTTTCCTTCTATTTTCTTTTCTATTTTTTATTTTTCCTTTAGAGCTGAGTATGTTTAGTGAGTTGTAATATCCAATGTTTTTTTTTTTCTTTAGGCCAGATTTATTTACTTTCATCATTTCACATTTGATACAAATGCAGATACAGCACAAAAGCAGAGCATAAAAGTCATGCTGCATAAAAGCCTGCATTACTTTTTTGATAGTGGTGCTGCTGTTTTATGAATGCTGTGCTCCAGGGCATGACAGTTCTACTGTGTGTAACAGTTGTAGCGCTGTTAAAAGTGTTTAAAACTGCCCATGTGGCCATGGTTTACATGTTGTGTAATCATTCTGAGCTCTTAGAGTCCTACACCAACCACACTTTAGTCTGTCGTACCTGTGAAAGCTTTTTGTCATCTTCCTCTGTCTCAAGACTTCTGCCTTGGATGCTGTCACTAAGTGCACTATTTATAGTGCATTTATTCAAGCTGTGCGTTGCAGGTTGAGTGTGCATGGTGAAGGCCAAGCAGTCCAGCTGGGTTTGACATCAGACGTGAGTGACTCATTAATAGACATGGGATTTGACTAGGAACATCCATTTAAGTACTGTATCAGATCCTCAAATACACACGAAATGTGTGATGATGGTTGTAACCTTTTATTTGATGAACATTTACCTTTAATGAAGAGATAAAGTAGCAAGATTCAAACAGACATTTGGTCAAAACAAGGACCTGTTCAGCAAAACAATGAGAAACAGGTTAGCGAGTGGACAGGGAAGAGTTGGGAGGCTGGAAATGAAGCGAAGGTGTGAAGACGGTAGCAAAAATGACAGGAGAGAGGAAGAAATGCCAAAATAAACAGGACTGAGACATTTCTAATATTTCTCTTATTTCTGTTATTGATTAATTTGCACGTTATATTCTTGAGGGATTGTTTTGCATATAAATGATTGGCATGAGAATTTGCATGTTTGAGATTCTTGACGGTGGATTTTCTTTCACAATTACTAAAACTAAACTATGTGATTATTAGAATAATTGTAGACTCACTTTTTATTAATTAATTGACTAATTGTTGCACAGATGGTATTGGAGCAGATGACCGTCCACACAGTAAACTTCAAATTGCGTGCCATGAATAACTATGGTTAGAGTCAGTGATGCATGTCACCCTACACATTCTCACCAGTTTTTGACTGAAGGTAATTACAGAAATTATAAAAAAAATACTACAATGTAAGTTTAAAATAAATCTGTGGCTACGGCTGAACAATTAAGTGCCTTTGCCATAATATCACGTTATGATAAAACAAGATTCTGTAAGATTCTGATGTAAGAGCCTCTGGCTTTTCTAAGCAGACAGTATATTTTGCCACCATTTTTTTAATGACTGAGAGTGTCATTGAACATGCTTTCCATGTTCAATGAATCAGAAGACTTTCCCCCCTGCATTCTAATGTACGTGTCACTTCTTTGCTGCTTAAAATATCAAAAAGCAACTCAGATCAGCGTCACTAACAAACATTAACCATGACATAGCTTATGTACTGCTGTCGGTGTGTGATTATCCATGAGTTGGTGGCGATATATGCTTCAGTGCAATATGTAGCTAAAGACTGTCTATTTCATTTAAGACATAACACTTATAAACAATCAGAGAAGAAGCCAAAGATGGTCTATAGAAGGTAAGAGGTATCACTCTGTAACACCTCTGAATAATCAGAGGACTGAGCGTGTCTGTAATCTAGTTCCAAAAACTCTGACACCCTCTCCATCCCTGTCAGATTCTTAGACTGCATTAATAACGACTGCAACCTCAAAGCTTGCTTCCTTCCATATTATTGTTTACATCAGGCTTATTTGTTTATGCTTTGTTATTATGATAGTTATATTAAGTGCTTACATAAAAATATGTCACGTCATCAATTTATACATCGCCTAATTTCATGCTAACATATAGGCCTGGCCTACAGGGAAATGGTTCAGCTAAGGTTTTGATGCTCATATTTATTGCTTGTGTTTCTTGAAACTGTTCTAAACTACTCGTCCATGCTCTGTTCTGAATTACTTTATGTTCTCTTTCAATAGCACCAGCAGACGCTACTAAACCAGTTGAGGGAGGTGACGGGTACCACAGACGTTCAGCTGCTTCAGCAGGCCCTGCAGGTACATTACTTGAACAGTTTACTCTCTGCACCTGTTGTTTATCGCACATTATACAATTACACATTGCTTGTCAAGACTTAATAAGTTTGTGTTGTCAGGCTTTTTACACACACATACACACACCATGAATCATTAATCATCGAAACCTGAAAAAATATGTAACCCTCAGCTGAAATGAGGGTTTGTGTTTCCTGTGTTTAACTGATTTAACCCTGATCAAACACATTGTTGCCACAGGTGAGCAATGGAGACCTGGCTGAGGCTGTGGCCTTTCTGACAGAGAAGAACGCTAAGGTTCCTCAGCAAGATGAGACGACCTATTACCAGACGTCCCAGGTGGCCAGTGACAGATACATCAGCGTTGGCAGCCAGGCAGACACAAGTGAGCAGCAGATTCAAACTTTTGTGGCAGACATTACATTTTCAAGAAAGTATAAACAACAGAGGAAAAAATAGTATTTGTTTAAACTAAAATATTGTGTGTGTATTTTCTTTTTTAATGTAGATGTCATTGACCTGACTGGGGACGATAAAGATGACCTTCAGAGGGCTATTGCCCTCAGCTTGGAGGAGTCTAACAGGGCATTCAGAGAGACAGGTATCACCGATGAGGAGCAGGCCATCAGCAGGTGGGCGCAGTTGCATATATGAATGAACAATACAAACCAAAAAAAAATTGTGGACTGAATATGTGATCAGTAGGTTAACAAAAGAGCACCAAGCCTTGGATAAATATCCACACTAACCCCTTACAGTGTCTCCATCTTAGTTGAGTTGATGACAGTATTACATGCAGACACGTGTCTTGCAGAATGCTTTGAGTTGTAGTGAGAAATGAGACCCCTCTTACTAATTGCCACATAGTTTTACAACCTACAACAAGTAATACAGTAAACTGTGTTAAACAACCTATCAACAGTCCTGGAGCAAAGCAGATTTGGAATATTTTGTCCATATCCAGTCAAGCGTTAAGGTTTAATGTTCTCCCAAAAAAGTGTATTTTAGAGACATAATGGTGAAATTATTATTTGGACTAGATGTCATTTTAATTTTCATTTGATTTTTTTTTCTTACATCCACCTCCAAAGCACTGCTTATGTTCACCTGCTGTTTTATAATCACTGTTATTAACCTATTATATGCTGATAAGGGAAGAGGAAAGCCTCATGAGCATCACATTTTAAATTATAACCTTTGCTATCCTGACTGAAGCACAATATTAAGCCACCTCAATGTGTACTTAAGCTGACTGAAGTGATGTGACTGTTGAAATAAGCCGTTCTAATGGACAACTATATTGACATTTATACAGAGAAATGTCACTTTAAAGACAGGGTTTTGAACTAAGTGTATTTCCATTGAAAGGTGGGGAGCACTGTCACACACATTTGTTACTGGCTCAAGATAAAGCAGGAGTTGAAAAAGTTTAAGAAGAAATACCACACACAGGAAGAACAGTTGTACATTAATGCAATAATCATGTAGAGTATTTCTTGCTTTTTCCTTTCTCTCATTTTTTAGAGTTTTGGAGGCCAGCATAGCAGAGAACAAGGCAAGTCTGAAGCGTACCCACACAGAAGTATGGAGCGATTCACCCAACCCTCACGACAGAAAGAGGATAGACAACTGCCCTGTGGGGCTGAAAAATGTTGGCAACACCTGCTGGTTCAGTGCTGTCATACAGGTAAGCACGCAGAATAAGAATATTACAGTTACAAAGACCTTTTTCTTTCCTATTTACTTGAACATAATTGAAATAATGCAGAAATCAGTGCTGTAATATGCTGCAGACTCATGTAATGTTTATATGCTGAAAAACAGTGAAGATGCTGGTAAATTTTAGTGCAGCTGTCACAAAGACTTCTTGTATGCTGGAGGAGTCAGTGACAGAATGTGACTTTGCTGAAATATGCCAGATGAACACTGGATACACCATCACATGGTGCCTGGCTCCAGTGTGTAATTTAACCTCCAACCATTGCTTGAACCTGGCCCTGCTGCTCTTGCAAGAACTGGAGTAAACAACTTTCTCTCTTTTAAGCAATATTTCCCAATAATGCAAATACTCTGTTCACATACACAAATGTAACTTTAACCTTAATGAAAAGTACAAGGGTTTTTTCCTGCCACTGGTTTCGTTTTCATAGCGTCACACCAGGCTAAGTTTGCTATTGAATATTTTTTTTCATCTTCTGTCATGTAAATATTTGATAACGCATCTCTGAGCAGTTTTGCATGTTTTCTTACTTTCATACATCGCCTCTGGCTGTTTTTTAACAATTTTCTATCACATGATGCAGCAAATGTTGTCTAATTATTATTCCAAGTAAGAAGAAAGAAGGGTCAAAATTACGTCACATTATTGTGTAACCTAGCTTTAATTTCAGTTTTATGAACCAGAACTTGCTGAAGCATGTATAAGCTTTTAATTGCAAAATATACTTTTAATTAGGAAAAGTTAGAAAATAATACAAAGTGACTGAGCAGTAACTTGCACATGTAGTGTCAATAGTAATTTTTTAAATTAGTAATTAGTTATATCTCATTTAGCATTAATCACAGCTTCCCTTGCTTGACTTACAGTGCAGTTAATGCAGTAAGGCTGTCATGTTGCTAACAGGTTTTCATTTTTCTTCCACCTCAAGTCTCTGTTCAACCTGCTGGAGTTTCAGAGGCTAGTGCTCAACTACTCTCCACCAGCCAGGGTCCACGACCTGCCGCGTAATCAAAAGGTGAGGCATCTCACATCAGCTCACATCAGGTTGGTTTAAAGCTAAAGTTGGTTTAGTTTCTAGAGCTGTGAGCCACCATCACAAGCACCTGTATGATCTAGCTTTGAGGCTCACTTAGCTCACTGCTAGTATGCTTCGAGAAGAGTTAACTCTTGTAAAATGTTTGTTGTAGTATTGGTGCTCTCCACCAGGATGGGAATAGACATGCAGAGAGAACATTTTTGTTTTGATTGACCCTGGAGGTTTTTGTTTTTTTTTTTAAAACTGAATTTTTTAGTGAGTTACTGAAATTTGTCTATGTACAGTCACTAGTACAGCTGTGTAATAGTTCTCAGTATGTTTTGGCTTGTTTATATTTTCCCCACAGAGTTCTCACTGTAG
The DNA here is from genome assembly GCA_900302695.1 of Helostoma temminkii. Taxonomy (NCBI): domain Eukaryota; kingdom Metazoa; phylum Chordata; class Actinopteri; order Anabantiformes; family Helostomatidae; genus Helostoma; species Helostoma temminkii. Next base: position 35,887 of record OMLM01005882.1, on the reverse strand, counting down.
GTTTTATAGTCTGTCTCTAATCTGGTCTAAGCCTCTGTGGACATGTGGTTAGGAGAAGTCATCTCCTCATCAGTGTTCCCATGGTCATAATCACGACTTGTTTTACTTTGGAGCTTAGATTGTTGTCTTTACATCAACATTGCCTGGCTCACAAAAAGAAAACCTATTTTTTTCTATACAGATTATCAGGAACTTAGTGCTGGGGGTTTCTCCAAAGATCCAAGACTTAACCAACACTTGCCATCACATCTGACTACATCGTTGTGCTTACTAATGGAGCCTTTCATAACAGTCATATTAGAGACATTTGCATTTGTATGTGGTCAGTGTTTCAGTATTGTGCCTGCCTGAGCTCCGATTTGATTGACGTGTGATTCACCAAATTGTTTTGTGTCACAGGAGCACAGAAACCTGCCCTTCATGCAGGAGCTGAGGAACCTCTTCTCCCTCATGGTCGGATCCAAGAGAAAATATGTGGATCCATCACGAGCTGTGGAAATCCTCAAAGATGCCTTCAAGTCCAGTGAGTCGCAGCAGGTAAGCCTCTGTCTGCCACGTCCACATTGTTTTGGCTCTGTTTATTGAACACATATACACTCACTGGCCACTTTGTAAGGTACATCTAAACAACCTAATGATATCCAATACAGCAGCTTTGACATGAATTCTACTTTTACAAAGTTAGTATTTCTCAGTTGTTGTTAAAACTGTCAGAAAGGTGATGAATCAACTGTGTGCTAATTATTGAAGTCACAGTGGGTTCTAATTTGATGACCCCTCATATAAAGCAAAATAATTGCCTTTTTACATATATATATGATGTGTATTAAGCAGAAAATAAGAACATTTTTGGTATTTGCATGTGCCAGAAATATTTAATAGCCATTAACGTCTCTTTGTGTGTAGGCATTTTAGCCTGAGGCTTGACTGCTCAGTTGCACTGTTGTTCTACTGACTCAGATGTGTTGAGATATTTAACCTCCCTTACCCACAGTAGGACAACAGAGAAGGGGCTAAGCATTCACAATAAGCTGGTGTCTCTTCAGAGTTTAACTGAGGTTGGCCTTCAACCCTCTATACTCATCAGTCATGTTACTCCTCTGAGTATTAGTAAGGTTGGTCAGACATTGACCTGAATTACCTGATGGCATTAATGTCTATGAGGGAGTGTTATGCAGTTTCTTTTTCAACTTTTCAAGTAAGATCAGTCACCTCATATCAAAAGCTAGATGGCAGGTTAAACTCTCTTGCTTGTGGGTGTCGTTTACTCCTGTAGTTTGACTTTGTGACTTCACTTCCTGTAATTGGTCATTTTGTCTGTCCATGCTTTGCTAAACAGCAGGATGTGAGTGAGTTCACCCACAAGCTGCTGGACTGGCTGGAGGATGCCTTTCAAATGAAGGCAGAAGAAGACAGGTAACCACTGCTCTGTAGATTAAGAGGTCTTTGTCACCAATCAGAAGTAACTGTAAACAACTGTGATCTGCCTTTTTATTTTAGTTTATTTTTTGCTTTCAGGGAGGGCGAGAAGCCAAAGAATCCTATGGTGGAGCTTTTTTATGGTCGTTTTCTGGCTGTGGGTGTCCTCGAAGGTGAGATGCAGTGTTAAATTAAAACCAATAAAGAGAAAAAGTGAGGGGTAGATAGATAATCACTGAGAGATTAAGTGTTAGGATTGTTTTGAATGCAGCAACCAGAAAGCAAGCAAGTCCTTGCCCCTAGTAATGAAAGGTGACCTTGTCTTAATGAGATGTGGTCCATGTAAACGAGGGGAGCTGTTGCATTGATTGTGGAAGACCTTGACGGCTGACTGACGTTGCGCTTACCATGCATGACAAAACTGGCCCAGAGCCACCAAAGGCTGGGCCACTGGACTCTGCTGCTCATAAAATGACCCTAGTTTTTCATCTGCATATCCACAAGCTATTCCTCTTCTTTACTTTGTTGCTGGTGCCGGGAGATCTGTGTAACTGTTTGTGTAGTATACACCGTTCTTCCTCTGAAATGCTCTTTGATATGAGTAATTAGTTTTGACTAATATTGCTCATTGCTTTATCTCTGCTGCATGTGTAATTCCACAGGCAAAAAGTTTGAAAACACAGAGATGTTTGGGCAGTACCCCTTGCAGGTGAACGGCTTCAAGGATCTCCACGAGTGTCTTGAGGCAGCAATGATCGAGGGCGAGATTGAGTCGCTGCACTCGGCAGAGAACTCTGCCAGGTCTGGACAAGAGGTCAGTGCTAAAGGAGGAGGATTCCCATTCATTTTCTCATTCTAAAATGAAATAAGAATAAAAGGTACTGATTATTATAATATTGCGGTGGGTCAAATTCAGAATTGCTTTTCAGCATCAACTCAAAAACTACAATTTTAAACTATTTTTACCACTTTCATCACTAACATGAGCAAATTAATCTGGCATTATGTGATGATCTTTTGCAAAGACTTAACCCCTTTGCCTTTAAGTTATACCTATACAATTCTTGTTTTGATGTCTGTTAGCTGTAACCTCGCCCACACTATACCACAGCAGCTGGGAGCAGCTAATTATCAGGCCACCACTCAGAAGGGTCTGGCACCCAAGCCTCTGCAAAAGTACCAGCCATCATCAGCATGAGCCAAAAAAGTGTACTCAAAAGAATATCAGAGAAACTCTACTGTAAAGTCAAAATGTTTTTTACCACACTCCGTATTCTGACATGAAAATAAGTTAATTGAAAACAACATCAACATCCAATTCTCTTTCAGCACTGGTTTACAGAGCTCCCACCTGTGTTAACCTTTGAACTTTCAAGATTTGAGTTCAACCAAGCATTAGGACGACCTGAGAAGATCCACAACAAGCTCGAGTTCCCCTACATGCTCTACATGGACAGGTGTCAGAAATTTAAACACTGTTAACTCATTATCAAATCTATTTTTTCTGCTGATATTAATAAACAAACGGCAAGTGTTACAGTCAGTGCTGTGATCTTTGTGTTTTTTTAGGTACATGGACAGGAACAGGGAAATAACCAGAATCAAGAGGGAGGAAATCAGGAGGCTGAAAGAGCATCTGACGCTGCTCCAACAGCGACTGGAGAGGTACATTTTATTTTGCCGTAACAACAATGTCATTGGAGATCTTTTCTTTTTTTTTTTTCTTTGCCTCTTGTTCTATCATTTTTTGGCTGTTTTTGTCTTAGGTATCTGAGTTATGGCTCAGGCCCCAAGAGGTTTCCTCTGGCAGATGTCCTCCAGTATGCTATGGAGTTTGCCTCCAGTAAGCCAGTGTGTACCTCACCAGTGGAGGACATTGACTCGTCAGCACCTCCTGGTGGCACAACAGGACAACAGCTTCCACCATCAAGGCAAGTTCCACACTGGAAGCTTTTTGTTGTTATCATTTTAATATTTTAAGGTGATCAAACCAGTATTTATGTTTGTACTTTGCTTTTATGTTGTATATGGTGTCTCTCATCCTGTAGCACAGTTGAGCAGGACTCCTTGCCTCCCCTAGAGAGCTCAGGTTCTGCCTCAGGTCCCACCACAGCTCCCACTCAAGCCCAGCAGCAGAGAGTACCCATTCATAAGCCCTTTACCCAGTCCAGGCTTCCACCCGACCTTCCCATGCATCCTGCGCCACGCCACATCACTGAAGAGGAGCTGAGAGTGCTTGAAGGCTGCTTACATCGCTGGAGGAGTGAAGTGGAAAATGACACCCGTGGTAGATCTGCCTGCAGCCATTTATGCTTGTCTCTTGTATTTTATTGAAATAGAACAGTATTTACAAAATAATTGTATTTGATGTTCTTCTTATCAGATCTGCAGGGCAGCATAACAAGGATCCACAGAACCATTGAGCTAATGTACTCTGACAAATCTATGATGCAGGTAAGCAGCACATTTCTGTAATCAGTGATATTTGTAATGACAAAAGGACATATTGGCTGTTACAGTTGTTGAAGTTGTTAACTTCTTTATGTTCTTTAAGGTTCCATACCGGCTACACGCAGTGCTGGTCCATGAAGGCCAAGCCAATGCAGGCCACTACTGGGCTTACATCTATGACCCACATCAGCGTTGCTGGATGAAGTACAATGACATTTCAGTCACTAAGTCGTCCTGGGAGGAGCTGGTCAGGGATTCATTCGGAGGCTACCGCAACGCTAGTGCCTATTGTCTCATGTATATCAATGACAAGAAGCCCTTTCTCATAGAAGGTACACATGGTACACACATTTAGTGTAGTCATTATGTGTCTTTGGATGGTGAGCGTTGTATATTTGTTGCTCATAAAGGCTACATATTACTATTGATAAACCATTGAGATCAGGTCTGTTAATTTATTTTTATTTTTTCAGTGACACAAACAACTTCGACCTATTTATAGTCACTATAATACACGGACAAATTTTTTTAACCCCCATTATGGACTGAAGCTGCAGTCTGTAAATTAAATTTGTCTTCCTGATGTGGTTTATTTGGGTACACCAGTTCTAGTGATTCTTGAGTTCTGACACTGTTGTGTGTGAAAACAACAGGTAGGAGCTTCCTGTTTTAAGCCGTTTTTTTTATTATCGTTGTTCAAAATTACAAGCAGTAGGTCATCTGAGTCTAGTAGTTAAGTGTCAGTAACTCCATAATTTAAATTTGTGACAACAATGTGATGTCAAGTTTCTGTGCTCTCGGAGCATCAGCAGCACATGGTCTGTTTCCCAGTTAAAATTAACTTAATATCAAGTCAGTGAATCAACATTTACTTCTATACCAAGGATTCAGTATTTGCAGCAGGCAGCAGCTAGAAATTAAGTTGTGCCAAAGTCAGCTGGCTGTTAATGCATAAATTATTAACATTTATTATGTTCATTTTATTAACATTTGACATTTACTGCTTCTCTTTTGACGACATAAACAGTAAATAATTTTCAGTCAGATCTCATTTTCATGTGTGGCAGCATATATCATTATAAATGATTTACAGGATCAGTAAATTTTATAAATTGCACATGAAACACAAAGGGATCACTATGGTGATTGAAAGGACTGATTGATTAAAACTGGATTCAGGTTGGATAAAATGCTAAAAACTCTGCCCCGGTTCAATGGTATTCATGAAAAAGGAAAAGCAGAATTCATGTGTTTCATTTGTTACATCTCAGGAAGAATTGTACTTTTGGGTTACACGTGTTCAATGGAGACCAAATATGTTTTTTGACCTTTACAGAGGAGTTTGACAAAGAAACGGGACAGATACTCAGTGGCATGGACAAGCTGCCTGCAGACCTGAAGCAGTATGTGAAGGAGGACAATGATCTCTTTGACAAGGAGATTGAGGAGTGGGATATCCTGCAGGCGCGGAAGGCCCAGCAAGAGAAGCTGGCTCTAGCCACAGCAGGTGCAGCAAACTCAGCAGCATCCAGCACCTCCACCTCTTCCTCTTCCCCTCAGCCCATGAGTGTCGAATCCAGCCCACCAGACAATGCAGGTCAGGATCATGTCACTCAAAAAAGTGAAGAGAATACCTTTAGTGAGATTGTGCCATATTACAGATTATAACTGCCTTTTATACATTATTGTATACAATGCATTCAGCCACAGCAAGGATGTTGACTCTCCATTCAGCACACAACGCGTAGATGTACAGTATGTCTATAGTTTTGTTGAACTATGAAGAACACATAAGTACAATGAGTGGTTTATTAAAGTGGTGGTTCCACTTATAGTAGAACCGATGTTTTGTTTTAGTTTTTTTGATTAAGTAATACCACACTTGAGGTTGTGCTGTTGTACTGTATATCGGCACGGCTGTGATGTGCATAAAGGTACCGCTGTGCTGATATACAGTAAAACAGCACAACCTCGAATGTGATATTGATTAATCAAAAATAAAATCTGTTCTACTAAATATATGTAAAAAAATGTCATGTGCATCATGTATGGCAATTAACGACCTCAAGTGTGATGTTGCTTTTATACAACAGTTCAACAAACAGTATTTATTAGTGGACAGTAACAAGTAACAACAGATCAGGGTTTGTTTGTTTAATTGTTTGGTTATTTGGCTCAGCAAGCACAAATAGATGCAAAACTGTTCACTTTTACCCCTGCTAACTTAAACGCTGAGCAGAAATACTCCACACTTGCATAACTGGCGGCATCTGTCCATGTGGTAGCATGAATCTAAGGAGTCAACAACTTGATATCAATACGCTGGGAAAACATCTTTTTTTTCCAGATGTCAAATTGTAGAGACTGGCACAAACATCACGTGCCCCCCCCACACACACTGTGTATTTCTCTGTTGATTCTGTCCAGGAGTCCAGACATCACAGATCTGACTGACTGCTGGCTCCCTGTCAGGTCGTTGGTATACGAGTATGGTGCAGATATTGTAAATAGTCTCTTAACTAACTAACTAATGTAAACATAGTGGCTGTGGGTTGAATTTGGTTTCTTGCTTTAGAAACGATCTGTTGGAAAACCCAGATTTTTGTTATCTTCAATTTTCCTTGATCATTAACTGACTGAATGGCGTGGGGTTGTGGGGAAAACCCAAACTGGGTTTTGGATCTTTACTGACTACTACTATATTTTAAAATAAATTGAACATTCTTTGTTGTTTATTAGAACCTTTGTGTGGTGGAGTAATACACACAGTTAAATGTCCTAGTGCTGTTATACTCCATATCAACACTCATGAAATGCCTCTTGTCCAATCAAATTGCTTTGTCGGAACTAGCTGTTGTTTAATGTAATATATTATTTCAAATAATGCAACACATGGAAATTACATGGACAGCTCTTCTTTGTCAGCTGATGTAACCAAAAACACATTTTGTTAATGTGTTTTAGCCATGGCAGTTTTTATATTTCTCTTTCAAAAGTGGACTGTTCTTGTATCTTCGTCCATCTCACTCACGTCCAGGGTGGTTTGTCTCATGGACATTAAACTTCTTAAAAATGTGCTGCACACAATGATACCAAACAGGCATTCAGATAGTATTTTTGAATAAGATTAAATACAGCAGTGCTACACAATTCTTGAAACATAACGGTTTTACAAAACCAAAATATTAATTTGTTTTACTCTGCCAAAAGAAATGCTGCACATACCATGACAAAAAAGGTTTTAAATTCATTACTTTCTAGGAAGTGTCACATTTGCACGTTGTACTTAAACTTGAACCCAGATGATAGTAATAATGCATATTACCTAAACTACAAGGCACCTGTCCAAAATAAGCTTTCTTTATAAAATCTCTATGAAGTCTGTAAATCTAGTGGATAATATCATGTAATTTAATTTAAAGTTTACACGCTCCTGTTGTGGAACGTGTGTTCATGTAGAGAATCACTTTGAAGATACTTGTATGTAAAGAATACTATTGACATGTAAACAACTGTGCGTATCCACATGTCTTTGATGGTGTACCACAGTACCCCAGCAGGACCCAGAGTACATGGAGCAGCCATCACCCACAAATGACTCCAAGCACTTGCAGGAGGACACAGAGAGAGCCATCTCCAGGGCTGCTGCTCAACAGGAGGAGAGAAGCCCAGAAGCATTGTTAAATGCGGTACGTAAAATATACAAATACACACAAAGCATAGCACTCTCACCTAGTCAGTGTCACCCATCATGCCAGCTTTTTTTATGTAATAATAATCAACAACAAAAGAGTAGCTTTTTTAATTTCATGTCTCTATATTTGCTCTTGAGAAAATCAGAGAACACCAGTAGAAAAAAAGTTTCACATATTAAATGCAGTGTCATTTTCAACTCTTATTACTATATTTTAGTGTCAGTGCAAGAGTGTTGTTACAGTGGAGACAAATAATCATGTGACTATAATGATGACAGAGAATGCTCACTTGACTCTGCAGTATCATTCAGCTCTGTGGAGGTTAATAGGAGACTTGCAGATCATTGTTTTGGTTTTGGTTTTCTTCCCTAACATCACAGCAGGCAGCTTTAAAATTAAACCAACTGCAGAGTCAGATGTTCTTCTGAGGCGTTGGTGGAGACTAAAGCAGAGCTAAAAGCACATGAATACTGGAGTAGATATAGATTCATTACAAAAATGCAAAACATCAAATCAAATCTTTTCAAATCAAAACCACTTTGCTAATACTTCACTAGTTTTCCCTCTCTATTTACTGTTCCTTCCCTTTCCATCAGCACTGTATCGTTCCTGTTTCATCTGTCTCATTCTCTCTACAGTCTGCTCCCCCTTCCACTACCCCTGAATCTGAGGTCCAGGTGAGCACTCCCTCCACCCCTCCTCCTGACCTGGTCACAGAGGATGAGTCCCCTGGCCAACGCATTGTAGAGGTGGCCATTCCTCATGTAGGGACCTTTGTCATTGAGTCAGAAGAGGGGGGGTACGATGATGAGGTAGCTCTTGTTCAGACAAATCTTCTCTCGTTTTGTGCTGAGAAGTTTGCGCTTATTTGACATGGAGTGAGAGCATCACTGCCCGTTCACATGGCTCCAAATATGATTTTTCACACTTGAGAATGTTGGCCACTTTATGCAAATCGATTTCAGGATTGGCTGAAGGCTTAAATGCCACCCTATGAAGACTGACCTCTTTGTCATTCATGTGTGAAAAGTCTCTCCTGGAGCCAGTTTGTATCTCAGTACAAAGAAGGACTGGCATTTTGCAGAAATTTTAGTTCTGCTTCTTCACAAGACACAATTAAGTGGGGAAAAAAGAAAAGTCACAGTCATGGTCTTGTCATGTGGTGTGAAAAAGCTGTTGTATGCTCTGCATTTGTTACCTGAATACTTCTACAGGAGACCTCTACAGATTTCTTGCATTAATCATAGAATCAATAGAAATATATTTCAGTTGGGGTGACTTCATATCAGTGCTGTTGTTAGTCAGTATTCCCGCCTCTTCCCTCACTTCTCTGCACTGTTCTGCCACTCACAGCTATCATATGGCTCCAATAGTTTTTCACAAATAATCCCTGTGAGGATTGTGCATTATGTCACTGGGCTGACTGGCTGTGCCCTCTACACACAGTCTAACCAATGCATGCACTTTTGAGTGATGCCTGGCATGCCCTGACTGTGGTATGCTTTATTGTATTGCCTCAGCGCACGTAACACAGTGGCTGACCTTGGCTCAGTTCATCACAAGGACCTGTTGTTTTGTTTAACATGGTTCCTGCTTCCTGGGCAGACTATGATGACCCCCAACATGCAGGGTATTATAATGGCCATTGGCAAATCCAGCAGCGTATATGAAAAGAATGGGCCTGAGGCAGCTTTTTTTAAGGTACTCCCTCTCTCCTCTTTACCGTTCCTCATTCCATCCCCACCTCCACCCCCTTCCATTTCATGTCAGTCTACTTTTGTGTTCTTACAGTGCAGTAGATACATAAAACACAAGCATAATAGTATGGCAGTATTTACTATTAGTCAAAATAATAATAATCACATGTGGCTGCGTTTATAGTTGGTTATTGTTCACTGAGTCACCACATTTGAGGAAAGTTATGTGTATTTATTCTTGTGCTGCACAGAAGCCCAGCTTTTAACTGCTGAGATTTCTGGGAGGTACGTTAGATTAGTGAAACCAGCTACATCCTGTCAAATACATCTGACTTGCCTAGTTTGACCTCGATGGAAAATAAATGCTTGTAGCTCATCCAACAATCACTTGCATCTCAAATCTCAAAGGTATCAAGTGATTCAAAAAGTAAATACAGAGAAAGCAAGATTTTTATGTACGTCTCTGCTGAGGGACACTGGATAGTAAAACAAAACATTTCTGAGGAAACATCAGCGAGCAAACAAACCTTTAATAGCAACCGTATGTTGAGAAAGAATTGTCTTTTTAATAATCTTTAATCGGTATGAAAGAGATTAATGTGGGTGCACACTTAAAATATGTTTTTTTGATATATCTTCGATATTCATGTGAACAAGTAATGTCCATGTCCAGAATTTTAACCATAACACTTTTCTGCTTTGTCTTCCTGGTTAGGCCATAAAGCTGGAATACGCTCGTCTTCTGAGATTTGCCCAAGAGGACACGTCACCTGAGAATGACTACAGACTTCAGCACGTCATTGTTTATTTCATCCAAAACCAGGCACCCAGGAAGATCCTGGAGAGGACTCTGCTCACACAGTTTGCTGACAGGAACCTGGCCTTCGATGAGAGGTAGCTTACTTTTAAATATACCAGTCGTTATGTTCAGAGATGATAGGAACTAAGTGCATTTTCTCATGTACTGTACTTTAGTACATTTTTGAGTTACTTTACTGGAGTATTTCGATTTCATGTTATTTTTAGCTTTACTACACAACAAATCAGAGGAAAATATTGTACTTTTACACAACTGCATTTATTTTACTGCATTAGTTACTAGTTAGCTAGCTAGCCACATTTATACCATCCTTTTCACCTTTAAGAATTTGTTGAACACATCAGGACCAGACGTTTATGTTTTCAATAAAATCAAATTCAACATTCAACTTCAAAGACTAAACTAAATGTTTGTACAAGTGTTGTACATGCAGTTTAGTCTTTGAAGTAAGATGTAGAGCTTGTATGAAGTACTTTTACAGCCCCAATTCAAAAAAGTTGGGACGCTGTGTAAAATCTAAAAACAAAATGCAATGATTTGCAAATCTCATAATAAGCTTTATTTATAGAGCACTTTTCAAAACATTTGTTACAAAATGCTTAACATGAGAGAAAGACAATAATAACAGAACGATCACAAGAAGAACACAAAATGAATAGTGTAAGACAAGGAGGAACTATAGCACAATAACACTTGACTAATTAATATAGAAACCAATCAAGTCCCCCTTGAGCAAGCATTTAATCGACAGTGGAGAGGAAAACTCCCTTCCTTCTTTTTAAAAAGAAGGAGGAAACCTCCAGCAGAACCTGGCTGAAGGTGGGCGGCCATCTGCCTTGACCGGTTGGTATGTGAGTGAACATAGAAGGAGCAGAGCATAATGTAATAACAGCACAAGTGTTGAAAAGCAACTATATTCAGTTTATATAAAATCAGAGAAAGCTCTCTGATAAAAGTATTCAGAAGTAGTTTTCAGAAGTGATTTAAAATGTACAGGTTCATATGACACTAGCAGTTCAGATAAATAGTTTAGAGAGAGCATGTAGAGCTTTGAAAGTCAGTAGTAAGATCTTAAAATCAATTCTGAAACATACTGGGAGCCAGTGCAGGCAAGAACAGGTGTAATATGATCACTTCTTCTAGCTCTGGTTAAGAGTCTTGCAGCTGAGTTCTGCACAATCTGGAGTCGATTGATAGATTTTTGGCTGAGACAAGTAAAGAGACTGTTGCAGTAGTCAAGGCGTGAGGAGATAAAGACATGTAGGATA
>OMLM01005882.1:1386-24517 GCA_900302695.1 Helostoma temminkii | reverse complement strand
GTAGTTGAGGTGTGAGGAGATAAAAGCATGTAGGATAACCTCAGTGTCTTTAAATGATAGAACTGAGCGAATTCTGGATATATTTCTGAGGTGATAGAAACATGCCTGTACAAGCTTAGTGACATGTTTGTCAAAACTTAGATTGTTGATAATAAACCCATATTTTATTCACAATAAAACATAGAAAACATATCAGATCTTTAAACTCTAAGATGCTACTTTTATACCCATCATGTTGCCAATTAACCTGATTAGTTATAAAATGTCCTTCCAGCTCTTCTTTTTTACTGCCATGAACTTCTACAGCCTTTTTATGTACTTTTACATAGTGTCACAACTTTTATGGAATTGGGGTTGTACTTTAGAAAAATTAAACAGTACTTCTACTTGTAGTTGAGTTTTTAAGCACTTTTACTTGAGTATTGAATTTGTGTACTTTAAACACTTCCGAGTGTGTTACGTTTTTTTTCTCTGGTCTCAAATATTATTAGACTGGAGTTTATTATTATTATTATTAATATAAAAGAAAATGTCTCAAAATGACCAGCAGAGGGCAGCAGAGAACTCATTTTACTGTCAGAACAGACAGTGTCTCATCTGCTACTCCTCTCTGATAACTGCTTTCTCTGTCTTTTGTTCAAACACATGTTCATTAATGACTTTTTTTTTTAAAATACTGCTGGCAAATATTAAGATCCCCCCATATTAATATGATGATGCTCATGATGTTATGATGTATAATACGCTTTCTATCTCTTAAAACTTTTCAACTCTGCTTGTTGGCCTCAATCCATATTCATGAGTGAAAAAATTGATTTCTGGCTTCCCCTCTATTTTGAGCAAGATAATTAGATTTATGTGTGCATGTGGCCTCAATAGGAGCCTCCGGAGGAGTGTTTCACTTCTCCTCTCAGCAATAAAGAGTGATTTATTAGGCCATGTTAAGGCCTTGGGGCAGGGTGGACCGTTTCATCTCCTGGAGCACCTCACAATGACTCACCACCTCATCACTAACCCAGGCTCTCCTTCCTGTCTTGCTGCTTCCCCCACAGATGTAAGAGCATTATGAATGTGGCACGTGCCAAACTGGACCTAATTAAGCCAGAGGAGGTCAACATGGATGAATATGAGGTCAGCAGCGGTGACCTTTGGGTTTTATTTATCTGAAATGCTTAAGTGTCTTTTAATGTAGGGTTAAACATTGTCTGTCACTTAGTTAATAATTAAAAATGCTTATTTGTGTCTTTGAGTTTCTGGGAGCTTGATAAAGATTTGATAATGTCTATGTGTCTAAATCAGATGTGGCATCAGGACTACAGGAATTTCCGTGAGACAAGCATCTTCATGATGACCGGCTTGGAGCTCTATCAGAAGGCCAAGTATGGTGACACTTACCCAGTTCTCCTGCTAAGACTGGAAAAATAAAGTTAACTTGCCTAACTTTTAGCTTTAACTTGTACACGTTAATCGTTGCACGTTACATTTATGTTGAGTCCTATCTGCAGCAGCCTGTAGATGTTGAACTGTCTCCTACAGGGGGCAGCAGCAAACCGTCTTTGTAACTCAGCTTTGTAGTTGTGCAGTGGGTTCATCGAGTTTATTTCTTCTGTAAAAAGATCTAAGTGCAACTTTTGATATTTGACACATGCTGTTTTATCAGAATGTAAAATCTGTTCATCGCCATCACTTCCCTTCCAGTTACGTGGAGGCTCTGATGTACCTGATTTACTCGTATCAGTACAACAGGGAGCTTTTGTCAAAAGGGTTGTACAGAGGTCACGATGAGGAGCTCCTCGGCCATTACCGTTGCGAGTGTTTGCTGGTGAGTTCATTCACACCCCACGCTGTGATTTCTTTCAAATAACTTGTCAAATCTCTGTTGAAATGAGTGGGTATGTTTATTTCTAGACGTCACATTTCCACCGCCGAACAAAATGACTACAAAGAGGGCATTACCTCTGTACAGTTTTGGAACGGAAACCTTTTGTGTGTAGCGGTCCTTCCCTACGGTCCCCGTCTCTTCTTTGTCACTCCCTTTCCTCAGTATCAGACTTCCTCTGCTGGAGTGACTCAGCAAAACTAACATGGCCAGACGTTTCCCCTTCAGTACGGAGCTGCAGTGCTATAATCAAATTGCTTTTGCTGAGATATTGCTTTGGCTTGCTTGCAGCCCACAAAAGATTCCACTGAAGATTTTTCATCTGATACTGACAGATGAAAATCCTTTCAGCGTTCTAATGTGAGCCCCTTTTCATTTCACCCCCACCAAGCTTCAGGCTCTGGTATTATTGGTTAGGGCTGAGGGTATTTTGGTCAGTTCAGCCTCATACTGGTCTTTAGGAGCCCTCTCGCTGCTGCACTCAGTAACCCTACACCAGCATTGTGCTCTTAATGTAATCACTGGAGTGGGAATAGGAAGCAGGAGGGCCAGCGAGTGTAAACACATTACCATGAGACACAAGTGTGTCCTCAGCTAACCTCAAACCACAGCTCTGCACAGTCTGATCGGTCATCTCAGATCTCTGGCCAGAACCTCTGGCTCCGTCCGCTCAGCTGTTTACCTTCAGCTCTTGTTTTAATTGAAAACACTGCTAACATTGACACAGTTTAATGTACTTGGATGTTTTGCAAATGTAGCCTCACAGTCCCCCTGATTCCAAACTGGCTCCTAAGAACAGCTTGTTTCCTCGGAGAGGGGAGGTCAGGGAGTTTGTCTGTGACAGTACGGTGGTTTTTGGCCAAGAACGGGAAGAAAAGTTTGTATCCACATGCATACTGAAACGTCAGGGCATTCAGTAATATTAACGATGCCTGTAGGATCACTGTTAGTACTTAAGCTGTCAAGTCTTTATCTGAACAAATGGAAAATTTCACTAGAACAAACAAAACAAGAATAACAAAATAAATAATGTAAAAAGAAAAAGGAATATTGTTTTGAGAAAAAGCAATTACATAACATAACAAAAATATATAAAAGTCAACAAAGTGTGTTTCTGGCTGGAGTTGAAAAAACATTTACAATTAGCTGTGTTCATGTCCTTAGTCACAATATTGTTCTCTATAAAAGCTGCGGGCGCAACTTGACCTTGGCTCGAGTCTGTTACTGGGGTTTTCAAATGTGATGCAGGCCTTCTCAGGGGGAGGTGAAGGGGACAGGTGCATGCCAGTGTTCTAAACACAACAGGAAGCTTGGCCTGCTTATTAACATGGTGCACAGCAGTGGCCCATGGAGGCGATTAAGGTACTTCAAAACCGCTAGAATCTTATTGTGATTTTCACCACATTCACACTTCTCTGCTAATAGCTAATTTAGCAAAGTTTTAAAGGTGTCACATTTCCAAAATGTAAACAAACACAGACTAAACAAACAGGAGTAACGTTCAGTCCTGACTGACAGACTAAATATCTAAAGAAAGAAGGAGTCTGAGAAATGTATTTGCAAAATTTAAATGATTTTATTGTTTAAACTCATCAGTGTCTCCCTTCTCATAGAAATTAAATGAGCAAGCGGCCGCCATGTTTGAGTCCGGAGAGGAACCAGATGTAACCACCGGTTTAGGCATCATGAATGAGCTGGTGGTGCCCTGCATCCCGCTGTTGCTGGCCCACGACATTGAGAGGGACCTGCTGGCAGTGGAGGACATGAGGAACCGCTGGTGCTCCTACCTGGGCCAAGAGATGGAATGTGAGTCCCTGAGGGAGCAGGAACACATTTAACCTGTTGGATATTTCTGGAGAGTTAAATAATGTCATATAAACTTTTCAATTAAATTCTATCAAAGAAGGCTGTCAGTAGTCAGCTCAGATAGGGAAACGGCCAAATTCTTAGAGTGAGCAAAGATTTTTCATTATGCTTTTTGCTGATAATATTAAAATAAATAATAGATAGTCTGACATTCGTTCACGTTCCAAACCTTCAGCATTGTGCTCAAATCGTTAATCGCTAATCTTATCATTTGTGATGTACATTTTTTGTTATTCTTTCTAAATAAATGAGAAAATCCAGAAAATATATTATCCAACAAACTGAATGTCTGTCTGGATTTTGGGCTGCTGGGTGAAGCAAACAACATATTTTGAAGACATCACCTTAGACCCTGGGAAACTGACACTTTATGAAGGATTATTTTTAATCTTCTGAAATAATTAATAATAAAATAATTAATTAAAAAAATCTGTAGATGAATGAACAGTGAGGTTAGTTGTAGCACACAGAAGGTTGCTCTAAGAAATACATTTCCCGGTAGAAAAATACAATGGATTCAGCTTAATCAGTCCAGTATCAGTCCACAGAGAACTTGTCTGAGTTCCTGGCCTGTGTTGTGAAAAAGCTGAGTGTTATCACTCAGAACCCGGATCAAATGAAGTTTTACAATCATGCTGTGATATCACATTGAAAACATTTACCCTCTGATTTCTGTGTTTAGGAATCAGGTTTTTCACTATGTTGTGATGCGTGGCCGTACCGTTAATCATTCACTGTCTGTCTGTCCTGCTTGTGATGGCAGCCAACCTGCAGGAAAAGCTGACCGACTTCCTCCCCAAGTTACTGGACTGCTCGACAGAGATCAAAAGCTTCCACGACCCTCCCAAGCTGCCCGCCTACTCCACCCTGGAGCTGTGTGAACGGTTCAGCCGCGTCATGTCCGCCCTCGGCAGGGTGCCCACGGAAGGGAGATGAGCTCAGAATGGACGCACACACGCCGCTCCCCCTTCACCGGCCTGGCCCGGGACAGAAATCCATGGACCTCTCCTAACCCATGCCTTCCTTATCAATCCAGGGGTCACTTGCTTCTAGCTGTTATTCCTCTGTTACTATTTTTGCTGCTACAGGTTTTATCATTATAAATATTATTTGACTTTTATTTTAAGCAAAACACCGGAGGGGAAAGAAGAGGACAGACTGTTGGGAGGGAATTCAGGAATGTGAGAGGAGAAGTTGGTGGAAAAAACAGTGGCAATCCTACAATGTTTAAAGCCAAGCACATTCTGCTTCAGCTTCATGCAAAAAAGAAACGTTTAAGGGTTTTTCATAGTTTATTCTAGTTGCTGTTGCTGTTTGATTCAAGCTTCCCCCACAACGCTCCTAGCCCTTCCTAGAGCACCCCTCTCTGCTGCTCCGCCTCCACTTTGGTACAGTATTACCACCGTTTTGTTTTATTTTTCTAAGGAAGTGAGGAAGAGAGCCTGCAGATTAATCAACGGCTCAGAGTATTTCAAATGGGCCTTGTGTCTTTGTGGACTGCACCAGAACGAGAGGTTTTAAGTGCTGTGGTAGACAGCCATGGACTTTCTGTGGTTTGTTAATAATTTGAGAGAATAAAATTTTATTTATGGCCCTTTTAGGCCAAATAAACAACTGCTGTGCCTGCTGTTGACTTCTTCTTTACATACACTGAAACATTCTCATTATTAACATTTGTACTTGACAGTTTCAGTGAAATGTCTTTCATTTGAGACGTCCTGGTGATGGACAACGACTAACAGCGTTGTGGGTTCAGAGTCCTTCAAGACACTCACATATGGCTTGATGTCATAATTCAGACGGCATAGTGCAGCATATTATTATCATACTTTCATTAACATTGAGGTGCACATGTGGGCTAATTGATAAAAAAAATCAAGCTGCTGTCAATTGGATTTTTTAATCAAGATTTTGGGGTAATTCATGGAGTAATGCTAATCTATGGGATCTTATTACTACAAACATGATTCAGGCAGGCAATGTTCTGAGAAGCCTTTGCTAAAATGTCACTAAAAGCAATGTGGATATCAGAATGAAAATAGTTTCACAAATTGTGCTTCATATAGAAGCACAACTGACTCAAACTATGCTCTAGAGCCATAGAACACAACATTCCAGAAGGATGCAAAGCTCGTGTTTGGTCTAATAACAAACCTCCTACAGTACGAAACTTTATGTTTACAGCACACATCACCCACCCTGTAGCTGTCGGCCATTTTGTCACCACGAGTCAATCTTGACCGAGTTGAAGTTTCATTGATCAATACGTTCTCTGGATTCTCCAAATCAACGTAAGAAGAGCTTGAAGCAGTTATTACAATCAGTTATTAAAGAAAGCACAAATATCAGAAAAGCTGAGAGATGAACGCATTTGAGATCTCAAAACAAAAGACGTCAATTAAAAATCACACTGTTGAGGCTTTATTAGGAATCTGAAAATATGTTCAGTGAGACCATAACGTACACAGCCTTAGAAGAGAAAATCCATTTGTCTCTTAATTAAAATGAAACTTTCAGAATTAACTTGGATCCACCATTTCTTCACTTTTTGATTTCCTTTTTTTTTTTCTTCAATTGAACATATTTAAGCAAAACAAATGAAAATGGCTTGGACAAAATATTTAATCTTTAACAAAACAATTCTAGGTGAATGAATATGTGTTATCCAGTTGGAGGAAGCTGTGACTGAGACGGAGCACTGCGTTTCCCTCCAGTACACATTCTGCTTTTTTGGGGTCTTGTGCCAGATGCAGCAAAGCAACCTGTTAAAATAACTGAGCCTCCTCCATGTTGCTGTTCTTTTCATAGAGCTGATGCGACCACAAACGTCTCGTTTAATCATCTCTTTGTGTGGCTCCTTCATCCACCGAGTGACTAATGGAGCTACTGTTTGTACTGTGATCTTCCAGATTTTCTTGCAGCTGTAATGCAGCTGCAAACAGCTTTCTTCACTTAAATAGGCTGAAGGACTCTAAGTGTAACATGTAAACACCTGTGGTGCTGATTGTTTATCATGGCGACGTTCACACACTAACAGCATTACAAGTAAGTGTTTCACATTTGAAATGAAATTTCAACAAATTAGTGTGAAATGAAATAATTACCTGGTAATTTCACCACCACAGTAATGAAATCACAGCGTTTAAAACAAATTTTAATATCATTACATATCATATCTGGAAACATATTTCTCACTAATATCATCTCAATTCACTTATTCATCACCGGTTCTAAGAACCAGTATTGCTGTTCACATATTTGTCCCGCAGTCGCCATTTTGGTTAAACGGCACACTCAACCATATGATGCAAATATGGATTGATTGTACTCGCTGAAGATCACAGTAATAGCCCGCATAACTTTTGCACACACTCATAACTTTGGCTCACACAGACAAGCTGCTCTGACGGTTTGTAGCATTAACATCGTGTCCATCTTTGATCTGAGCTTCTGTTGCCAAGTTACAATTGCTTGAGCATTCCTTCACGTCTCTCTGTGCCAGTGTTGAGCTGTCAGCTTGTCTGCCTCCTCTGGCCTTCTCTATCACTGAGCCACATTTTCCACCACAGGCCTGTCATGTCATTGACTGGATATTCTTTGAGTGGTGAACCAACATTGCTGCGCACAAGCATGAAAAACCTAGGGGTGGAAACGGTTCTCGAAACACTTCCAATCCTGTCACGTATCGAGATTTGATCCTGCATAAAAGCTCTAACTCTTTCATGTAAACATGTTCTCATCTTAATAGCAGTAGAGGAAATATTCAGATTCTCTACTTAAGTAAAAGTACTGTGTCGCAAGTACAAGTTCTGCAGAAGATTCTTGCATATAGGATCCGCAGGAATAAAGTACTTGTTTCCGTTTCTGCTGCTCTTCCTACTGCTTATACTACATGATAGTTATAGTAGTAGTTATAGTAACATAGATACTGATGCAGCTGGTGGAGGCACTTTATACACAGTTAGGTAGTAGTTCAATAGTTTGCAACCTTAAGGTAGAGGCCCTTCATAGGTCATAGGATAAACCAGAGGGGCCATGAGATGATTAATGGCAGAGGAAAGAAGAACAGTAAAAAAAGATAAATCTGTTTTCATTTTTTGAACATTAGATTATTATTGATAATTGTGTTTGATAATTTGACCACTTCAGGCACGGAACAGTTATTTAAACAAAAACCATGTGGGAAGTTTACAGAGGAAATCACTGGCAGATTCTGGAAATCGTACATGGGGTGGCATAAGGTTCTGGCAGTGTGGTTGGGGTTAGGGCAGGGAGGTGAGTGAACACTGCTGCGCGCGTTTGTCGCAGTATCAGAGCAGCTACATTTTATTTAATTATTATTCAATGAAGACCTGGCCAAGATGGCAGCTTAAAGTTTCAGTAGTTGCCAACATGTAACACACACAGACAATATTAAAACCATTCACCAAAGATCAGCTGTGCCCACTTAAAAAACTCTTCTTTCAGTGTAAACTTTTATAGGAAAGGTTCTATACACCACAGTGCGAGTGTGCATAACCAGTGTACGAGCATGCGTCACGATGAGACTAAAGCTTTTAAACAGTAACAGCGTGATCTTACTTTGACTCAAACATTATTTACTGCTATTGATTAACGGACAGCAGATCACTGTTGAAGCAGGTGAAGCAGCGACAGGTAGCGGATAGAACAGTGAGAGTGACAGAGGTCAGACCTGGCTGAAGATGGTGTTCTCACTCACATAATGCTGGGGAATACTTTATTTACGCTCTGATTACATTCAAATGTTGACTTCATTATACAAAGGCCACACCTGGAACATGTGGACAGACTAGCAAAAGCCACATAGAGTGGAAACAAAACAGTGATGCACATAGCACAGAGAATGAATACAGTGTAGTTGTTGTTTAGTGCAGAAGAATGCAAATAATGCACATGTATAATTTGTTGATGGTTTTGATATTATATGTACGCAAGCAGGGTATTGTTTTCATACCATAAAAATATTAGGAATGTTCTATAATATGTTTAATATGTGTGTTTTATTATGTTCAGTGTGGTCTGTGTGTCTTTGCCAGTAGTTTCAGCAGTACCAGTATGACAGTGGCTATAATAATGAACTAAGCAAGTAGTTTGTCTGTTACATTTCATACATGCAATAGATTCAAGGAAAAGAACTGGGAGGTCTGTGACTCCAAATTGCTCGTTTCTTAGAGGTCATAAGCCAAAACCACTGGTTTAATCGTCAACATAATGGAAGCATTGCTGTTAAATAAATGCTGTAAAATATTTTATAATGGTATAATATTTCCTATGAATTGTCAAGTGCATTCATAAAGTGCAGCATAAAGTACAGCACTTGATATGTGTCCCACTGTCTGACTGGAGGCCTCGAAATCATCAGTCTGTCTGTTCTTTCATCCAGTCAGTCTGTGGTGAATAAAAAAGGAAACCGTCACTCCAGCCCATCTTTTTATAACTGAGATAGCAGGTGGTTGGGGTTGTGTCCATTCTGTGTGCCAAAGCCTTTACACAAAAAAATTCAAAGTTGTTTTCTTAAACCCAAGTCACTCTGACAAATGAACTATTGTTTTTTAATCCCTTTGTAGGGCTTTCCCTCAGATGAGGTGCTTTTCAAATGCCAGAGAGAATGTGTTAACCCGCTCAGCCAGACAAGAATCCTCTTGTCTCCATACAGATCCTTCATTGTGTGAGCACCAAGACCCTGTGACACCTGATCCACTGTCGCACTGCTATCTGTCTGAAGATCAATAAGCTACCTCTCTGTTTATGAGGATTTAACCAAGGCCCAACAGGTAATATGACCTGGAGATACAGTGTATGTGAAACTGTCCTTGTTTTACCCTCATTTTACAAATACTAGGGCAGGAGTATTTTATGTGTTTATGTGTGCGGTTTGTGTGCAATCACTGTCCAGTTGGCCTTTTGATAGACCAATCTAAGTAGACCATGTTGGGTTGCAAATGTTTCTAGGGCATTCATTATCATTACTGGCAGCAGCATCCCCTAATTTTGCTCATTATTTCTATTGACTTGAAGTGGGGCATGAAGCCAAGTTCTGTGATGATTATAGAGTAGAAACAGTGGCAGTCTATAAGGTCCATGATACTGATGGACAGGTTTAATTAGTGGTCTGAACTAGTTTTCCAACAGCATGCAAATTTAAACCCCGCAGACCCATTTCATGACCTGCAATTGTTAGGGGGAAAACAGCTGAAACAATACACACACTTCTGCCAAATCCATCTAATTATATAGTCAATTAGCATATTGATTATTGGAGAAAATACTGTTTTCTGAAAGGTCAAAATATATCTTATTTTAGTTATGTCCAAAAGCAATGACTGTTTAGGGATTACAGCTATTTTAAGCAGAGTATCTCCAGTACTTCAAAAGTATTTGGTCAATTGACTGACAATACATAAATGACCAGGTGAAGTCCATTCCCTCATTTCTTCAAGACAATCGAAGCCGATAAAAGTAGAGATCAGGTATTGAGTTGACATTTGGCAGCGGTTGAACTCGAGCTATCAATATAAAATCCAAGGAGTGCAAATGAAGGAAGCCATCATTAGGCTAAAAAACAACACAAATATATAAGAGAAAGAGCAAAAACCTTCAGTGCGACCAAATTGACATTTTGGTACATTCTTAAAAAGAAAGAAATCTATGGCGAGCTCAACAACATTGAAAGACCTAGAAGACCACAGAAGAGAACTGACATTGATGATCACAGAATCCTTTTCTCAGTGAAGAAAAATGAAGATATTCATGATAATCATTTAGATACAGAGGGTTTACAACAAAGTACAAACCGCTGGTAACATTCAAGAGCAGAAAATTTGAATTTGGCAGAAAACTAAAACAGCCTCCCGTGTTCCGGAATCAGATTCTTTGGACACATGAAACTAAGCTTTACTTGTACCAGAATGATGGACGAGAAAAACATGGTGAATGAAAGGAACAGCTCATGATCCAAAGCATACCACATTATGTATCCAACATGATGGAGACACTGTTATGATGTTATGATGTGGGTATGTATGGAACGGGCTCTCCGGTGTTTCTTGATGATGACAGAAGTAGCGAGATGAATTCTGAGGTGTATAGGACTATACTCTCTGCTCACATTCAGCCAGATGCTGCAAAACTGATAGGACAGAGCTTCACAGTGCAGATGGATGATGATCATAAACATACTATGAAAGCAACTCAAGACTTGTTGAAGGCAAAGTAATGGAATCTTAAATGGAAAGTCAGTCTCCTGATCTCAACCCAAATCTACAAACTTTCAGCTGTTTGTAATGAACAAATGTTACAAGTGGCTCCTTCAAATTCAACACAAAAGGCAACTTTTAATGACTACTGCAGTCTCTAAATTATTCAGCCCCTCAATAGAATCCCTCATAAGAGTACACATTTGCAAATTAGCTTTTGTCTCAAGCACATCTGATGCACCAGGTTTCCTTGGAGAACGCATTAAATACCTGACCTGGCTACGGCTTTGTGGAGTGTCATGTTTGATTGCCTGTTAGAAATATGGCTAAGTCAAAACAATATTCAAAACAGCTAAGAGATCATCGCCTTTCTCAAACAAGAAAAAGAATACAAAGTCCACCACAGAAGAAGTCCTGCAAGATTGTAGAGTGGTCGTCACAGACGCCTGACTTGAGAGACCATTACCCATTAGGAATGCTGACATTAGCTGGTGTTTGGTTATGTATCGTGTTTATAGCAGGATCGCATTTTATGTAGAATTTTAAGAAACCACTTGTAACTTTAGTCATGTTGAGCTATTTAAATTGTTCTTCTTCGACTTGTTCGTTGCAAACAGCCGAAACTTTGCAATGAGTTTGAGTAATTTTAAACTCAAAATGGTACCTTTTTTAGTCTTAGCTGTGACTTCAGCGTGGTAATGTGAGCAACACATTTCCTATAACACATACATACAGGGCATGACCATGTGTCTTTCCCACAGTATATACATGTGTACTCTATGGGTCTACGGGGGGAAAAGACTTTACTTCCACCCTGAATCTACTCCCAAGCATTGAGCTCTAACACTAACTATACTGGAGGTAAATCTACTGTATAAGTCACAGTTCTATCATGCTGTGTAAAATAGTCATGTATGTACAAATTAAAAGAAAAAACAACATGAAGCAGTTTTTAAATGTGAACTCCAGACAATGTCTGGAAAATCAGGACTTGACACTGTCACCAGTTGCATGATTAGGAACGATGAATTATGTTTATACCACTGATTTCCTGAAGGAGAGAAGCGTGGCACACCAGAAAGCTAACGCTAGCATTAGCTAATTTTAACAGCTACCATTAGTTACGCAAATCCTAAAGACTTAACATTTAACCTCCTCCTCCTTGTTTCAGACTACTCACACTTGCGCTTATGTTACATCTGCACAGTGAACATTGAATATTACATTCATTGTTTGGTTATCTTGAATTGTATGTCCTTTATGTCCCGAAAGACATTGCTAGTTAACCTCCTAGTTAAATAGAGTTAAATAGAGCCATAAAAGTAGCTGTGTATTTTATTTTGTACTTTTTTTGATATATGATAGATTTTCATATGATTTCCTTCCAACAGGACAGGTGTCTTCCTGCAACACTAATCTAATTCATGGTGTCATGTTTTCTTCACGTGCATTCTGTCTCACTACTGCCCTTAGCGTCCTGGAGCACTTCCGTTTTAGGATAGTGCATTTGCACTTGTACTTTTGTTTGTGTCTTCTGATTTGCAGCATGTTACTTTTTTGTACATGCTTTCACATTTTTTACATGCTTCGTTTCTGGAGGCCACCGTATGAAAAAGATTAGAGTAAATGGCCTGGTGCGTGAGCCAGTATTCTAGAGGGTACTGTGCAGACACACTGTGTTATCTCAGAGGTGGTCTACTTGCTTTTCCATTTCTGTTGATGAAGATGTGTTTGTCATGATATCAGGTGGTTATAATAGTATGGACACTGAGGGCTGTACTGTACTGTACTTTGCTACCGAGTCATGCACCTTGGGTTTCTGAGCACCTTTAACAAATATAGTCTTCCAGGTTAAGTTGGTAACTGCTGAGGATGTGAATCTTAGTATCGGCTTTGTCGAGTAAGCTTCCAAAATAAGCCAGAGTGAGGGGAGAAATCAGATTACTCCTCTGCTACATGTATATGCAGATTTCCAGTAATCAGGTTACTTAACTCCATGTAAACTTGTTCCCCTATTACCCAAGAAACCTGGTTCCCCTGAGTAACCTGATTTTCTGCATGTAAAGCACTGAGTGGTGCAATACCAAGAGACAGCAATATATTTTATGCTTCTATGTTAACTGAGATCCACACGTCGGATCTTAAAACAATACTTTAGCTATCGCACTTTGTTTAGTTTACTGGTAACTTGTCCCAACCATTTACTGTACATGTCTACGAGGGAGCACTGAATGCATCCCTTGTCTTCCACAACTGGAAATGGTTGTGAATCCCCAAGGACCATCTCCATCAGGACCTCTCCAAGCTTCTTTTGTTTTCCCATTGGAAAAAAATCCAAATTAATTAATTGAAATGAATTAATTGCTTTCATAATTAAATTGCTTTCAGGTTGTTATTAAATATACCTTACCCATAAAAGGACCAGTTTTGAACTATTTATAAACTGTAAGTCTTATTGTTAAAAAGCCCAACCGAAGATAAATATGCTATATTACTATGACTGAATAATGAAACACAGATCAGCAAAGTGCACGTCTGCCATCTAAGACAATGGTTGTATTCTGCTTTTCATGTAATCTCCTTGAAGAGTTGCTTCTGTGCTACCAAATGGACCATGGGCTTCCAGCTGAGGTCTTCAGCAGATGTGCATGCAGGCAGGGGGCAGAAAAGCAAATGAGGACATCAATATAATACGGCAAATACAGTACACAATTGTTTAGGATACAGTAATAATACTGTGAAAATGACAAATATGTGTAACATACTGTATACAGTCTACACAGTACAAAACAGTTGAGAATACAGTAATAAAACTGTCAAAACAATGAAAATCATTTACAGTGTATGGATGAGCTGTTTCTTTGGCATCCACAGCAGGCTGCAGTTAGACATGTACAGGAAATGTTAAGGGCAGCAAGTCTGTACAAGAGCTGGTTTTAGTGTTTGAATCAAGTATACAGGTTTGAACAGCTACAGTAAACTCAAAGGGAAATCAGTCATAACCTGCACTGATTAAAGCTTTGTCACAGAGTACTCAAGTCAGTTTGAAGCACTATTAAAGCCAAATTATGCAGGATATACTTTTAGTAGTAATATAGTCCCAAATTAATTTCACTGTGTAGAGGTGAAGTCAGACTCACAGAACAGTACAGGCTCTTTTGCACCTTCTTATTTAGTGTAATTTAAAAAGACTATTACCTGAAGGGCTGTGCATAGGACGGAGGAGCAGAGCAGGGAGAGGGAAGGCTGGGTGAAGCAGAGGAGTTCTACGGTATCGCAGCAAGAATGCAAAATGCAAAAATGCACATTGTAGCTTTATGGGTTGGCAGTTTGCTTGCTTGGGAACCTAATGTGTGCAAGCACCTGGCTATTTCCTGGAGGCAATATATACCAGTGCAGACCTGGTGAATATCAAACTCACAAGAATATCCACAGTAGAGATTTGTTTGTTCATTTTTGTCCAGCACAGAACCAGAGGAGCTGTAGTGTGGTCCAAATCACAGTGAGAGAAATACACTAGCAGCTCCTGGAATCACTGCCATCATGTTTCATGACGCAGCAAAAAGTACAGTAGGCCCATTTATGCATGCAACAGCCTATGTTTACATTCAGTGTTCCATGTTGTATATCAAACATGCTCAGTGTATCAAGATAAATACAAACAATCTGATCGCTTGATTCATGATTCTACGTTGAGATATGTATTAAATTGTGCTCCAGGCAGATCCTAGAGTGTTTGAGTCTTTTAGAGTGACCTGGGTTTCTGAAAAGCCAAGGATTTACTGGAATTCTAACTGAAACTGAAAGATGGCAGAAGAAACAGAGCAAGCCATATTGCAGCTAGTAAATGTCGCACCATTTTTTCTTCCCTCTGACTTTTCAGTCGAGTCAGCATTTTGTGTTTGTCAAAGAATCAGTACTTTAGAAACGTCCAAAAAAGTAAATTCGGCTCAGTGTTCTGCAGCTGCGGTGGCTGATTCTGTTCCAAAATCATGCTGCTCGCAATTTGCAGCCCGTCGCATGAATAGAGCGCGACGGAAGACATTCTTCAGATAACCATTCTGAACACACATTTTACATCTTTGTTCATGTTGGTCTTTAATCCCCCTTGAATTGAATATCAATTAACAAGCACCTCTTTATAGTGAGGTTTGAGAATAGCACATGTGAAAAAAAAGGGATTTTAAATTGCTGCCCGTTCACTTAGCACTTAATGGTGGTTTCTGAGGGTCCTGCCCTTGTTGGGTGGGTTTTAAAAGCTGGGCTGTCAGATAAAAGTTGTGTAGGGAGAAAAATGCCATCTGGGCTCTGAGCCAGGGGCTGGTGTTTCACAGCAGCTACTGCCTCACACCGAGATGTGATGAGAAACTTGGTGGGAACGGGTGATTGAGGTGAGGAGGGGGAGCCTCTCAAGGTGCCACTTCCATAGAGACGCAGCTGAGTCAAACAAGACTTCCATCAGTGGACAAACAAAAAGGTGAAGTGGCTGTCTGGCTGGCTCATTAGTGGAAGCCCAGCAGCAGCCTCCAAACTGCTGAGATCTGCTTCTTTGGGACGTCAGAGAGGGCAACGCTAATCAACATCTTTTGGTAATGAGTGATGTTGAGCATAAATCTTTTCTCATGGGGGTTGGCTGTGTCTTGCTGTTGGCTCAGTTGCCTAGGCAATAAGTATCTCACAGTAGGCATCAGGCTGAAGTCTTTCCCTCAAATCTCTTTTTTACATATTTGAATGAACATCCAAACTGGACATGTGTTCCGTCAGCTCAGATCTGTTTTCAGCTCTCCTTTTGGCAGGTTCGAACACAAGGGGAAAAAAAAGGCAGTGAGGTCACGCCGTACTTGACCATCCCTCTCAGTGCTCCTTGTTTTCTGTCTCTCCACTGTAATCACAGATGCTGGACTGTGTCAGATTGTTGGCTGAAAAACTCCAAAGTACTACCAGTCTCGTTCCCAAACATACAGTGTGGCACTGTCTTCATTATCTGTAATCAATCAGCGCATGTGGAAAGGACCCAACATGTGTTTGCTCTGATAACACTGCAACAGGATGAAGCGCTGACATCACAAGATGGTCACAGGGGATTGTGGGATTGTAGTAGAATGGGTAACCATGGCTTGTGGCTGCTCTTGTTGACTAGTGATGAACATGTGGTGATGATTTCAAAGAATCATCAGTGTGGTTGCACGTTAATAATCTCAGGTGCCCCAGATGAACACAGTGATGTTATCGGGACGAATACAAACAAGCCTGAGAGCGAGGAAGACAGCTGACACAGCACAGCCACAAGAGGTGCTTAAAAATAGATGTGCAAATGAGGTGTTTGATGAGAGCAGCAGAGTCGTTCTTGATTACTGCTAAAACAACATTAAGGCTTAAATATGTATCTGGGCAAAATGAAAAATTTGTAATTGAGCTTTATGTTCTCTAAACAATAATCATCATGGATTTTACGGAAAAGCTGTTTTTAAAACATTCCTGAATAGAGGCGGATTGTGCATGCTTTCGTTGTGATGGTTACTCTTCACTTAAACTTTTCAGCGTGCTTTTGTATTCGCAGTAAGATGCATTATTGCCTCCGCTTGATCCTTTGTAACAAGTTCTTCATTACACTCTTGATGAGGTAACTCTTAAGTGCTATTGAATACTTTTCTTTCAGAAGGAGCCAATAAGAAATGAAGTCATGAACAAGGAGTGGAGGAAGCAAAGCGGGAGCAGCGAGCACTCCCACCGAAAGCACTCCAGACATTCAGCATTCAATTTCCCATTTAGGGAAAGTCACAATCAGCAAAAAGAGTGTCTTGGCTTCCAGTCAGTGAAGAAGAGGACAGATGCATTTAATATATGAAGAAACATTCACTGAAATCCTGGCCATAAATCATTACCTTAAGCCTTTTCACTCCACTGTTATATTCTTTAATTCACCCTCCCTCTCCTACCTCGTGGCCCAGATCACTGTGCAACTCACTAAGAGCATTGTTCCTCCTGCCAGCTCACTTGGCATATCTAGTTTTATTTAGAACCCTCTGGCTGTTTGGCAGGAGGAGGGAATAAGCGGTGTTAAAGGTATTTATGAGGCTGTCCTCAAAGAACCTTTCTTTATATCAACAGTTTGACTAATGCATGTGACAGTAAACTTGATGTTGGCAGCTCCTATGAAGAAGTTGTCTCTATGACTGATGCTAGTTGAGATAGCTGCCAAGCCAACATGTATTAATTATAGCAGCTTTTAAACACAGTGATTTCCCTGAAAGATACTATGTATGGGGTCTACCTACCTGACCGGGCTTAGGATAATTACAATTGCCCTCAAGGTGTTATGTAAATGTAAAAAATACATATTCTGACAATGTCTGTCAGCAGCAAGTGCATTGTTAAATCAAGTCTGAAATGAGAGCAGAGCTTGGAGGAGTGTCATGTTGGACCAGTGGTCTGGGACACATACCACATTCCTAAATTGTCCCTGGTTTGAATCCTGTAGGCATCTTTGTTACACTGTATTCAATCTTCCAGATAGTGTGTAATGAATTCAAGCTGTATTGTTGATTTTTTATGGTTTTTTTTATAATGCAAAAAGTAAAAACATAAAAACATAAAAACATAAAAAATATGGCAGCATCTGAATATGTTGCCTTCGGGCCTATACTCTGCTATACTTAGTGAAAACCATCCAACATATAATAGTTATAATAGCTGTAGCATTCATTTTGTAATTCAAACCAGTGTGGAAGTCGTACACATTATATTCTATGTTTCCAACTATCTGCAGACGGTGCTGACGTGACAAAAACCTCAGCTTAACTGCAACTGGGGCTCAGGCCACTTTGAAACTTGGCAGCTTCAGTGTGCACCGACAGCCCGATTTAAGGAATGAACACCAAATTTCATTCAAATCAATGAAGAGTTCAGAACATCCCGCTGTCACAATGTGCAGTCAGACCTGTCTGCATGGACCTTATGTGTCACTTTGGAAAATTGCTACCTTTCCTATATTGACATCTGCACTTTAAGATAATGCCTCAGTGGCAACACAAAGAATAATTCTTGTTAAACCCTCTGGTTGAGGCCAACATGTGGCTTTACCCTTGAAAGGGTAGTTTGGAATATTTGTGTCAGTTTCAAATAATCAGAAAAAGAACTACAGGCCTTCAGACTATCCCACAAGTCTTTGCGTTTACCCTACTTCTATCGTGACTTCTGACATCTGCAACTTGTTCAGACACTGCTTTGGCCATGCGTGGCTGGTGCTAAAAGCTAATGTTAGCTATTTTGCCATTAAAAGGTTTGCAGGGAATTTCCAACTGCTTAATTATTTTGTATAGCTCTTTCCTTAAAGTTTTGAATTTCTGTTAATTTAAATATAATTAATGTATATCAAAACACAAAGGTCATAAATTTGCCTCATTTAGTTCTTATTATCTATCTACGAATTTGCTAATTTAGCTAGGAAGCTAAATAAGCTAGTAAGTCATTGGTTGGTGCGCCATAATTAAATAACAGACCCTCATTGGTTACAAATATGCAGAATTTGTACAAAATAGTGTGAAAAGTTCAAGTTGTATGACGGTGTTAACGTTACAGTCTGCACTACAAGCCCCGTGACAAGCCAGCAAGTCCGGTAATAGTGAGGCACACACGTCGTTTGCGCCGTTACCTCAGCCAACATATCGGAATCTGGGATCCATCCTCTGCAGCGTGAAGAGCTGACATCCCTCTAAAGCAGTGGGAAAACAGGGAAAACCTCCAGCCAAGCAGCCGTTAACAATTTTTTAATCAAAGGTATTTAATTCAGCATTTTTCTGCTGTACACTGCTTTATTTAAACTTTTATGTGGATTTTTCCATTTTGAAAGAAGTACTTATCTTAGCAGTTATCAACAAAAGCAGATGTCTCCTCCGTCATACTGATGAAAAATGTCATTGAAATATTCTGTTTATGATAACCTCCATCTTTCTTGATACTGGCGTAGTTTCAGTCGATGCTGGAACATTACTTCTTCGTTTGTTTGTTTCTATCTTTATTCGTTGTTTTAAAAATCGAGTTATCCAAACACTGACTGGTTGTTTTAACTGTAGACCAGTGAGGATTGTTTCTTCCCGTGTGGTTTTAACCATTAACAGAGCACTAAACACATTAAAAATAGTGTACACTGCTAGAGGTTTCTCCACTGAGGTGTGTGTGTTTGGCCTCAGGTGTTATCAGTCATTTTCATGTCATATCGACCACCCTTCTTGGAGCAGTTATTAAATTAGAGTGATTAAACTAATCCTAATTTGCTGTGAGTCCCTATTCAATCTGCCTGTGGCTATTTTTGTTTCATTCAGTCAAATATGTTCAGAAGTGTGGTATTAAAACAGTTTGGTTACTTAAGTGTGAATAGAAAAAAAGAAAATATATGAACCAAATACTAACATGTCAATTAAGAGTTAACTAACCTGCTAGACTTTAATACAAATGTACACATACAGGGACTATGAATTTCAATGTAGTTTTAATATCTATTGTTTATCTTTTGTCTGTATCTGTAGAGAAGGCAAGAGAGGGAGTGCAATATTGGTAAGTACAACATAATACTCCAATATGTGTGTGTGTTTAGAAAAAAGGCAGAGAGAAAGTTAAAAACAGAGAGGCTGAATTTAGCCTCTCTGTACCTTCACATTCCTCTGACTCTTGAGATGAGCCTTGCCGTGTATTTAGTATTAAAGCATGTCATTTTCTCATAAAAAGAACAGGGGTTATCAGAAGTTTAGAGAGCTCTAATCTTCTGTGAAATCTAACAACAATGGCGTCACACATTAGGAAACAAACATATGCTGTGAGACCTTTCCTCTCTGTTTTATCACAGGAAATATGTTACACATAATAAAGATAATAAATGTTAAGATCACATACTGTGTGTCAGATTTTCCCCCTAACTTCTTCTCAAAACACCAAAGTCTCAGAGGAGTGAAACACGACCGAAGCGGTCACAATTTGATCCTTCCTCAGCGGTAACAGATGAATCATGACTCTTTATTACCTGTGGAGGGCAGCAGCAGGCTTGGGATGCATCTAGGCTGGCTGTAGTATTAAAGGAAGAATAAGAATAGGAAGGCAATCACTACACTGAAGCTGAAAACCTTATTGCACATCTATTGCACCTCAAGTTCAGCTGTCACTGACCAGGCCTTTTAAAATCAAACATAGTCTATTTATTTTACAATAAGCTATTCTCAAGTGTGTTAATTAAAAGCAGTATAATAATGCAGCCAGTAAGAAGCAGTACAAATGGGAGCACATAAACGTAAAATATATTTCTGTCGAAGTATTTCTCAATCATTTTAGTTAGTCACAGTGAATTTCTGATCCATTAGGAAATATAGCATGTAGCATGATCACATTATCCCACTTAATGCTCAACAGGTTTTTGTCCCCACATCATTTGTTTCCCTCTAGAAAATCTCCCAGATGCTGGTTTAGTAAAAGGAATAACAGGAAGTCTTGCCCATTATTTATGTAAAGCTAAAGAACTAAGGAGCAATTACATGGGTTTCAGTCATTAATATCATGCATAGTATTAACTGAACCTATGTCTTTTCACTACAGTGTCAGAATTCTGCCTTTAAAATAGGCCTGTAGCTGACAGGAAGTCATCCTAATACTTAGCTGTTTCGAAACTGTACAGTTACAGTGATATTCTTTTATAACACAGTCATCTATAAGACATATAGTAATAATAGAAATAGCCTGAGCTGTACTGTGGAACATAGGATTTGCACACATTGTTTGCAAGGTAATTGTGAACGTTTTTATGCTGAAAATTCTGTAACTAAATACTCAGGGCATTGTGATTGACTGTTGCAGGGAACTATGGGTAAGATGGTTTTTTTCCATCAGATCTACAGTAAATGTGCATTGTTACAAGCAAACATATAAGACGTTTTCCATCTGTAGCAAACATGGTGCATTCCAAAAGCCTTTTTGCCAGAAAATAATAAGAGCTTTGTTCTCGTTTAGTATAGGTATGAGAATCTGACTATTCATTCAGTGTCCATGGTGCATGGCTGTCAGTTTGGTTTATAGGTGAATAAAAGTGGCTGTCAGTGGAACAATACTGGAAAACACATTCTTTCTGTGAACAGAATAACCTAGCTTAGGCAGCTAAAGTCAGGACAGATTGAGGCCCAAGATGGAACCCTGAGGCAGTTCACCCTTCACTTATGACAACTGGCGTTTTTTAAATGAAATTTTAAAAGCTAGTCAGGGAAAAGAACCACATTGGACATGCAATCCAAAATATCAAGAAAGTATTAAGGGGCTGTTGGGGCCTAAAGGTTAAAGGACAAGCGGCTCAATCCCTGAACTGTCAGAATTAAATGTGAGTGGAACAATTGAAGAAGCTGGCGATGGGCCCCTCCCTCATCAGCACCTTGAGCTCTTTACTTCAGCTGCTCCAGGCAACAGCAGGAGGTCACACTGTGGTTGTACCTGGTACCTCCCAGGCATGAATGTGATCTGCCTCTCAGTGAAACTCCCTCTAGTGAATAAAGCAAAAAAGGAATTTAAAAAAGCATCTTTTATATTCACTCTTCTGACTTGTGGCTTATAACATTATATGAACACAACTTTAAATTAGCCATTTATGCCACGATAGGGAAAAAGAAACATGTTTTATATACAGGTATAAGGTATTTGCACAGTAGGTCGGTACAAATCACAAAACAGAAAATTTACACTCAATTCAAAGTATTTTGTGTTTTTAAAGACAAAAAATTATAAAAAATTATAAAATTATAAACAGTCTTCCATCACCAAAACAACATTTTAGTCCCTGTGTTGTAGAAGCTTAATCACAAGTGTAAGTATATGGAACCTGGATGCTTTATAAGCATTCATGTCCAGTTGGGCAAGCTTCCACCTTTTATGTGGGCTCTGAAAGCTCATTATGCTTGTCTTCATGTGATACTATGAGCACAGCAGAGTACTAGAAGTGGATGTATGCATAATGTATATTTTTCTTTCTTTCTGTCGGAACTGCCCTGCTGTCTGGAGACTGACTGAGGTGGAAATATTAATTCCCAACTGGTAAGTCATCATGTCTGTTGGTTTACTTTTTACTGTCCTATCATCAAATTGATGAAGTGTATGTCAGAGTCTGCTTTTGTTGTATAAACAAAGTGTTTCATTCATTTTGTACAATGTCTAAATGCTGGCCACATGTGGACATAATTTGAAGACTAAAAACATGCATATTCCGTGTCAAGCCATACTTGAAAAAATATTATCTAAAATAGGTTAAGAGAAACAGTCTAAGTGTTAACATCTTTTCCTCTGCTGAAAGGTATGTACTGATGGGCAGTTTGTGTGTGTGTGTGTGTGTATGTGTGTGTATATATAAGAGAGAGGGAGAGAGCAAGACAGACAGACAGAGAGAGGGCAGGAGGGACCTGTACTAGCCGAGACACTTGAATGAATTTGAAGAATAGGTTTTTACATGCACAACAGCCACAATACTGGGCCCTAACTGGCAGACAGTACCAGCTTCTCTGATTCAAATTACGCAAACCCGTCTGATTGGACAGATTTAAACGCTTATGTCAGTATAGTGTTCAAACAAAAA
The DNA here is from genome assembly GCA_900302695.1 of Helostoma temminkii. NCBI lineage: Eukaryota > Metazoa > Chordata > Actinopteri > Anabantiformes > Helostomatidae > Helostoma > Helostoma temminkii. The sequence goes on along the minus strand of OMLM01005882.1, from coordinate 1,956 downwards.
CCAAGTCCAAAAGCAGCAGTAATCTTACCTAAAAAAAAGGATAAACGTATGAAAGATCAGTAACTTCAGCAGCTGCAGTCTTGTCTATGGCTTTAATGGCTCTTGTATTGAGCATTTGAATACTATATGAAAGGACAAAATTATGTTACCTGTATATACATAGTTTACAAAGAATACAAAAATCATCAAATACATGTAAAGGAGATTTATTATAAGACAGAATTTTATTGTAGAGGTTTGACATGCTCCAACTGCCAACATAATTCAAACACCTGCTGTAGTAAGCCTCCACAAATGAATGAAATGACGCTACTAAAAAAGTGAAGAACAGGGGTTCTTTAATGTAATATTATTGTCTCAACCAGACCGGATTAATATAATCACCCTCATGTGGAGACAGCAGTAAGTGTAACTTTTATTGCTTGTGATGTACCATGGTGGTGTAAATGTCTGACAGTATTATCTCAGTCAAGTGGCTGTCCGGGAATGGTTATGTGATCTCGTAAGCAGGCCCCACAAATTTAAGTATACACAGACACAAAAAAAGCTTCCAAGCCCCTCCTGCACACA
>OMLM01005880.1:55385-65990 GCA_900302695.1 Helostoma temminkii | reverse complement strand
GTGTGTGCGTGTGCGTGCGTGTGTGTGCGTGTGTGTGCATGCATGCGTGTGTGTGCGTGTGTGCACGTGTGTGTGTGTTATTGATCAAATAAAGTGCTCTAACAAACTCCAGTTGTTCTGCTGTTCCAGTGACTGGGTAGCAGTGAAGAAAGGAAATGTGTATGCATGCAAGGATTTTAATCCCTTTACTTTTCATATAACTCACTGTCAGCATTTCCCCGTGTATAGGTTCATATACTAGTCCTTGACCATGTTTTCTCTGTTTCTGTCTCCTTTTACAGAAAGTGTCTCAGTACACCATCATTGTCCAGGCCACTGATATGGAGGGAAACTTGAACTTTGGCCTGTCCAACACTGCCACAGCCCTTATCTCCATTACTGACATCAATGACAATCCCCCAGAGCTGACAGTCAGGACGGTGAGTTATTTTATTGTTCTCAGCTCGGGTTGGGCTATAATTCCACTATTACTGTTTGTTTTGTGGAAAATCTACAAATGTACTTTTTCTATGTCAAGAGAAGGATACAAAAACAAAATATTAGTTAAATTTAAAAAAGATTCATTATCTGGTCACGTCAAAATCAACAATCATTCGCTCTCTGTAAAATAAGGTGAAGGACTGATATATATGATTATAAAACAGCACACAATGACAGATAAAGAAACACTGCATGAGCACATACGAGGAGACTAAAAAAAGAGAAATCCAGTTTTTCTGATGGGAGGTGTTCTCCTCCCACCGTCCTGCTCCCTCTTTCCCCCTGGTGCCTCTGGTGGCACAAGTTTGTCTGCAGGCATCTGGCACTGGTCCCTGATACCTCCACATTGGTCTGACAGAAAGCCATGCCACAGCTGGCCCACTTTTGCAGTGTAACAGTGTGTATGTGGTTAGGTAGGGAGCTGGGAGGTTTTTGTTGTTGTTGTTGTTGTTTTCTTTTTTGCAGTAATTGAAAGCAGAAGATTGTTAATGCCGAGTGCAAATGCTGTGCAGGTGTGCTTTCATGACTTTACATATAGCTTGCACTCTCAGTTCTCAGCCTGCTCAAAGACAGAATGAAATGTTGACCACAGCCTGACAGACCTACAGGATTTTGGCTGCTCTTTAGATGGGCACCAGGATTTTCTGAGATTCCTGAGCGAGATAGATGCTGTCTGCAACCGAGCTTAGAGACAGAGCAAGCAGTGTGTCAGCGTCACACACTGTGATCCCCGTCTCCTTGGTGGTGTCGTCGTCAGCATGCATGCCAGTACAGTTCCAGCCGCATGCTCTGATAAGAGCTCCCCAGCTGTCAGTGGTGGAGCTCACAGAACAAGGCTGCCCCTCTGCTCAGAACTGCTCTGTCCCCATATGTGTTGCTTACTCCATCTCTGCTCTTCGCTGGGGAGGAGCTCTAGATCTGAGTCATTCCACTGGCCAGGAACAGACACGTTTCACTTCAGTGGAAGTGCAAAAACACATGTACATTGTCCTCGGCAAATATACTGTAGCACACATTGATGTCTCAGGGCCACACTATACACACTTTGTATTGCAAAGTTCAGGCATGTATTAGTGCTGGAACTTTGCAGTAAAGGAGCAGTTCATCAAATTTTGATGTATGACTCAAAGTTAATTAATAAAAGCAGGAAAATAATTGTTTTTGTATTTGGAGTGTCTATCAATTAGATACCAACAACCACACGAACATCAACAGCAAAGAAATTGTTCTTCACCAGATGCTGTTTCCTCTGCTTTGTCAATCTCTACTTTTTGTTTTGCTTCCCACACAAACATCTACACTTGGAGTGGTTCAGTAATTATTTGTGTATGACAGATGCGAGAAGAATTCATTGCTCTCTGCGGGAGGCGTAAAACATAAGCACACTAATTAAGCGAAATTGCTTGCAGGGGCGTAAACCTTTGCATCTACTTTGAAAAAAAGGCATATGTTTTATTCATTTCACCACATGGGCCTCAAAGTGCCACATTATGGCTGTGTTCATCATTATGTGATAAACAAAAAGACAATGATACTTGCTACAATGAAACTGTCCAATCAAGTGTATCACACCCTTTCTGAAGTGTACCCAGTGGTTTGTCATTCACCAGACGGTGAATGCAGCAGAGTGGCTTGGAAGCCTTGTGGGTCTGAAAGCTTGAACTCACAGACACACAGGCTTACACATGTGAATAGAGTGCTATTTGTGATTCACCTGCAGCACTGCAGCTTCTAAATAGCTGAAAGAGTTGGAATGGCAGAGTTTCTCAGCAGTCACTATTTTCCCATACTTCCCACTCCACAACTTTGATTTGAGTTGAAAAAGCGCCAACTGCAAGAAAAAGCAGCTTGATATGGCTGCATAACATGAATAATGAAGGTGAGGCTGTCGCCAGTAGCTATATTTTTATGACGCCATAGTGTCATAAAAATATAACTCACATAACACACATAACAGCCTACTTAAGTGGACTGATGTCAGTCTGATGTCAGTAGGTGTCTGCTTTGGCACATTTATTCTCCCTAATGCTGTCATTACCATTTGGTGTTGTTTTCCACACCCCATGGGAGAAGGAATAGCTCATTTACCCCTGTTGACCTGTAGCTCTGCTGTCTAAACTGGAACACTTTCATTTGCTGAGTCAGTTTTCAGCCATTCGATTTCCCCGACTGTTCAGAGCACCTTGATGCAGATTTATTTGTACAGCAATGTAGCCTCATTAATTTCCTCTGTGTGGACTGTAACTCAAACATTTGAAGGCTAGTCATGTTCATAAATAGAGTAAAATGTGAAAAGTAATACATACAAGTCATTGTGAACAAGTTACCTTAGTATATGGATTTTTTAGCACTGTCCTTGATAAATGTGTGATCTGCTGAAATGTCTGAGTTTAATAAAATAAGACCCTGGTAAAAGGTGTTAATGATAATACTTTGAATGGTGAAGCAAGGCTGAAAGAAAACGCCGTAAAACACACTTTTGCTCAGTTGAGTCCACTCAGTGGTTTGGTGGTCTGGTATGGCCATGAACATTGTGCTAATGAAATAGCAAACCTTATAATCACTTTAAAGGTCATCTAGTTGCTCTGTAACACCATGTTTATAGAGCTGTTATGTTATGTGATACGCAAAGTTACCTAAAGCATAGTAAAAGATCAGCCACAGAAATAATTAACTGTGATAAATAAGTGACTGTTAGGCAATTAACTCCAAGGTAGACATTCATTTCCATTGTGTAACTGTAAAGCGAACAATTTTCATGTGATTCATCTAATTTACATCTGGATCTAAAACAGAATCATTGGTGGAGAGTTAAACAGAAAAAATATTTATATCTTCCTATAAAGACTGTAAACAGGTAAACTGTTCTCACTGCTGTGTACTGTCATAAAACAATATTCCACTACTTCCATGTCGTACATCTGTAAAATTAGTCAAAACTACTGAATTTTCATAAAATTCCTAATCAACCAGCACACTTAAATCCTGCTTGCTGTTGTGGCCACAGCAGCTTTTAAGAGACAAAGCTTGTCAGTAAAAAGATTTTGTTAAAGAAATCAGATTATGTGTATATTTTTAATATAAAAAGTGGGATTTTGTTTTCATTCTGCCCTTCCTCATTGCAGGTGTGCAGTGCAGAATCTTCTCTTTATTTAATGTACTGTAGCTTAAAGGCCACACAGTTGAATTTGCCTCCAATAAGGTTTTAATTGTTGAATATTTAAATAGGCAGAGCACATAAAGTTGGTATTTAAAACATCATAAAGCCAGAATCCGGACGGACACTTTTTCAGACATTACAAGTCGAATTAAAGTTTATGAGTCTTTTTATTTTCATCCTATTTGAATTTTACATTCACTAGTTAAATAGACTGAGGATCAGTGACGATTACCTACTGATTCTTATTTTTCCTGCACATTTTTCCACTTTATTATTGCAAAATTCTTCAGAAAGTCAGACTGTGTTTCTCTGGTGGCTTATCAGTGGGTCCACATTGCATTTTAGAGCGAATGGCCATTTTGGAAGCACGCTCCCATAGAGTCAGCACCATTGTGTCTGACCCTAAGAGAGCATATTCCATTTGGCCGCCTGACAGCGTGGCCAAACAAACGAGGGTTTAGGGTGGTGTTTGTGCTAAAGCTCAGGGTAAAATGAAATAGAGGAGCCCACACAACAGAGACTGAGAGCGCATATTTAATTTGTTCTGTGCTTATCAGCCTGGTTGTACAGCATGGGGTACGGGAAGAGGGTCGGGTGGTTTGGATCCTGCTTCAGTACAACAATGATGAAACCATTAAAGTAAACAGCAGCTGGCAGACACACACCATAAACAAGTTAAGATTTCACAAGAGGAAACGCGGATTGTCATTTGACAATGAGAGCGCTTAGCGTGTGCCTTTGAGTCCCCGTCCCTCGGTTGCTACATACTGTAAATCTTATAGAGAGGAACATGTGTCCTATTGCACTGTAAATTCTTCTTCAGGCTCTGCAGTTGGCTCCAGAGTTAGTTCAGAGGGGAGTTGTTTCAGATTGCAGTATAATGAAGATCATTAGCCAAAGATTATTCCTACCGCTGCCTTAATTACAGCACTTATCTAATTGCTTATTAAGACCTAGATTTGGTGAATGCACAGAATCGAAATGAAATGGGTAAACACGTAATTGAACAAATCCATTAGTTGAAATAAAGAGGTTCATATGAGTGGACGTGGCGTGGAATAAGAGACTATATTAACATAATGGATATGATTCTCTATTAACCACATTAAACAAATATGCCTCTTTTTCTTCCTCTCCAATCTTTCTAATTTCTCCTCCATTTTTTTTGTTACTACTTTCAATCCATGTTTTAATATAATAAGCATTATTGACACAAAAAGCTGTTTGTTTTCGTAATAGCAATTATGGAAATGCTGAAAGATTGATGATGGTACAAGCAAATGTTTAAAATCTCAATAAATCAACTTATTAACATGCATTAACCAAGTGCTGGAACAACATTAGCATAATGTTTTCTCTCCCATCCTCCTCACTATCACCTCACCTCCCTCCTCCCTCCTCTCTCATTTGCTTCCTTCTGTAGTTTTCTGGGGAGGTGCTAGAGAACAAGGTGAATGTCGTGGTCACCAACTTGACGGTGGTGGACAGGGACCAGCCCCACAGCCCCAACTGGAACGCTGTCTACCGCATTGTCAGCGGAGACCCCTCTGGACACTTCACCATTCGCACCAACCCCATCACCAACGAGGGCATGCTGACAGTGGTCAAGGTAAAAAAACAAATTAAGCTGTACATTACCATCACACGCTGATGTCTGATAATGAACACTACAGTTGCTTGCCATTATTATTCAACGCTGCATTGTGTGTTTCCACCTGCTCTGAAGTGCCAGATGTTGATGACTGAGTACTTTGGTCTCACATTGTTTTCACTGAATTATATGTTGTTTCTCAAATTGGAACACAGTTAGAACTAATCTCGCAATCAGCTCCACTAATTTTGCTCCCGTCTCATCATTTTGTTTGACATATAGGCTACCGCATCTCTCTCCTCTCTCTCACCTTTTTGGTTTCTTTCTAGCCAGTGGATTTTGAGATGAACCGCGCATTCATGCTGACCGTGGTAGTGTCTAACCAGGCCCACCTTGCCAGCGGCATCCAGTCTTCACTTCAGTCCACAGCAGGAGTTACCATCTCTGTTCAGGATGTAAATGAGCCGCCTGTGTTCCCTGTCAACCCCAAGATGATTCGCTTTGAGGAGGGTGTACCAGCAGGGACCACTCTTACTGTGTTCGCTGCTCAGGACCCTGACCACTTCATCCACCAGATTGTCAGGTAAAGAAGACCACAATACGTAGGGTTCACCTTCTAACTGAAGCTGATAGTGTATCTATTCTAATCTCACCCAACAAACCTACACTTTATTCATCATAGTCGGCATATTATTACAGGACCATCTTAACCTGAAATGCTAAAATTGAGGTCCTTTAATGTGTGCAACAAGATGCTGCAGATCTTTTGTCAGTCTGTTGTAGCCAGTGCAGTTTTCTTTGCTGTTGTCTGCTGGGGCAGCAGCATCGGAGCCAGCGACACTAACAAACTGAATAAAGTGATCAGGAAGGCTGGTTCTGTGCTGGAAACTTCCCTGGAACCTTTAGAGCAGGTGGTGCAGAGGAGCATGCTGCACAAGCTGCTGAACATCATGAAGAACAGTTCACATCCTCTCTACAGCTACTGGTCAACGAGCGGAGCAGTTTTAGTCAGAGACTTCTTCAGCTCTGCTGTGACAAGGAAAGGTACAGGAAGTCATTAGTGCCAACAGCCATCAACCTGTACAATGATTCACTGACAGAGAGTCAGAGTCCACTACAGTCTGCTACAGTTTAACTATATGTAATTAAGACACATTTCTATTCATTAAGACACATTTCCATTCAAGTTTTAACATTTGAGTTTACTATTGTAACTATTGTGCATACTGTGTGTTACTCTTCGCACTGTGTTTTGTGTATTGTCAGTGTGTACATTTTTTGTTGCTGAATGTTCTAATGTTTTGGATATTTGGAGCTGCATGGGGGAAAAGAAAAACAAGCCATGACACTGAAAACTTGCCAGCATATGTTGCGTGATAAATTGAAATCTTATATTCACTGTTTTGACTAACTTTGTTCTGCATTCCAGCATCTCCTCATAGAAATTTCTGGCTATTTACTTGCTAAACGTTGAACTATTCACCAACTAGTCACTAACTTTGTCCGTTCTTAAAGTGGTATTGTTAGATAGCATAAAATACATTCGTCACAGCTTTTTGGCTGAAAACAGTTCCCTCATTTGAGTGGAAACAAGATTGATCAGTGCAGTGAGACTGAAACAGCCAAAAGATGCTAAAACATTATATCTCATATCAAATGAAGCGCTTCTGGTATTTTGTCCACCCTATGTTTGTATCTTCCTCTGAATCTGTGTGTCACCAGTGTTTATTTAGTGCTCCACAGTTTCTTCACAGTTTATCCTTCTTCTGTGACATTCTCAGATGACCCCCGCCCACATCCCGAGCTCCCGTTCCCTCCCCGTTGCCAGGCAACTGGTGTGAAGAGGTCATTCTGTAATAAGTTGGACACTGTCTGTCTGCCCTCCTTAGATCCCTATTTTCTTCTCTTCCTCCTCATTGATCCCTCCACTGGGATGACACACTGCAGGCATTGTGCCATCCCGGCATCGACCCTTTGCGACAGAAACTCCCACACGTCCACTAAGGTCCAGTGGCACCGTTCCACTCCATAGCCAGCTCCAACGAGAAAGATTGATTTTTCTTAATGTCAGTGAGCCTGCCTCCCCCACTGAAGAAGCCAGTGGAAACGTTAGTGAATTCATGGCGAGGGAGTTAGTGGGAGATGTACTCCCATATCCTGTACATGTGGTAGGGGTGAGCAATATCCACAACTCAGTTTTCTTCTTCTAAAGAGACAGCATGTAAACTAAGTCAGCAGAGATCTTCTGAACTCCTCTTTTACTCTCGTTTCTCTCATCCCACCCTCCCTCTCACTCCCTCTGACCCTGTCACTTTTTTCCCTGTCAGTCTGTGTGTCTGTTATTGATGGGAGCTCAGAGCTGCTGTCTTCTCCAAAGCAACGTGCCAGCAGACGCTCAGCTCATGCTCAAACTGCCTCGTCTTGTCTGCTACTGTATACCCTTTACGTGACCTCAACTGAACCTCTGCACAATACACATACAAAAGGCACCAAAATGTCCAGAAAAACACACAAACATGCATGCACTAGTGACAGAGGATGAGTGAAAAACCTGTGTGTGAGCAGTAAATGGAAGAGAAGCCTTTATTTATTTATTTATTATTTATTATTTCTTAATTTCCTGCCTTTTTTTTGTCTCTGGAGGCATAAAAAAGATGACGGTAGTCTTGCCAACTGATTTTACTGTTGGATGCGATTTAAGTGGCAGCAAGAACTGATTAATGAGTGTTTATGCGTGTGTATTTGTGTGTGTGAGTTCTTGTATTTCTGTTCTTGTTAGTGTTAGTATATTAGCCCTGCGGAGTGAAGACTTTACTTCACAAGTGACGTCATGTTGGTCGGCCCTCACTTTACAACCTCTGAGGGCGCAGAAAGCATTTTAGACAAATCTTCCAGTCATCGTCATTGAACCGGCATTTATGTTCACATTTAAATCAATTCAACTGTTTAACAGCTTGAGTTTTACTTGTGCTATATATGTAAATACAACCAGTAGTCAATTTTAGTTCACTTCAATTCAGTTTATTTATATAGTACCAGGAAATGACAACAAAAGTCATCTTAAGGCACTTTAAAATGTAAGGTTTAAGACTTCTTCTTATTATTATTATTATTATTAGACAGAGTCATATGGAAAACATATATAACTATGTAAACTTAGCCTAATACATTATCACTGTAGTTACATGTGTAATACAAAGAAGTGAGAGGAAGAAAATAGACTTAAAGCTAAACTCTGGGACGTCATTGATGCCCAATAGCTTGTTACACGACCTGTGTAGACAGCTACACTGTGTAGACTATTAAAATAGTCTGTTCTGGCAAAAGCCTTTTGTCTTAAACATGGCCCACGTTCCCACAATCCAACACGGTTGCAGCTTTCATTATATCCCCTTGACTCCTAAACACAAACTTCATTCTAACACCACCACTTGTTTTTTGATCCCTAAATGGAACTTCATATGTGAAATCAGTATGTTGTGTTATATCAGGCTTGAACAAATAAATATGCTGCATGATTAGTTTGTTTGTCAAAAACTCATTCACAGTGATCTTCTTTAAAGGAAGAGGACATCAGTTCAAAATCATGTTCATAAGCAATTCTGAAAAACAGAGGAAAAAGTCATGAAGTGTCATGGCTAATAAAACAGCGGTGTTGAATGTGCTTTCCAGCTGTTAAAGAGAGATTGCAGTCTACATGACCTAAAACAGAATGTAAGGGTAAAGGGTTATATTCACAAATATAATAAGAGGTATTGCTCTGCCAGCTGTAGATGAAGACACCTGCAGGTGACATCTCGTTGGCATCAGAAGGAGATGGGAGTGCCAGAAATGCCACACGCTCATCTAACCTGTGGGGCAGCATCATATTCTGACTAACGCTGCATGACAAGCTCTTTCACTTCAAATCATCTTTTTTTCATCAACTTATTTTATTTTCTGAAAAAATATATACAGTATACCATACATACCATGTGTGTTTTGACACTAGAACATGTACATTTTCCCATTCTCACAGGATTTGCCATATTGTCCTGTCATTACCAGTCAGTTGTTAAGTGTGTTGCTCGCAGTCATCAGGTGTGTGCCGCTTCCAGCCTCCTCTGTAATCTGTACTGGAAACAGTCTTTAAACTCTCTGGTCTTTGGAACTCTCTGGGTGTGTGAAGGCATTTAGAAGAAGAGCTGGTGAACAGATGGTTCCTGAATGTGTCGTTTATACTATGAAGCGTGGAGGAGGACGAGGTGGTGTAATGGTGTAGGGGTGATCTGCTGGTGAGATGTGTTAGTGAATTAGTAAAATTCGGGGGCACGCTTAACCAGAATGGCTACCACAGCATTGTGCAATGACATGCCATCCCATCTGGTTTGCACTTAGTGGAACATCATTTGTTTTCCAACAGGACAATGACCACAAACACACCTCTAGGATATGTAAGAGCTATTTGAGTGATGGAGCGCTGCTTCTTAAATCCAACTGAGGTGGTTTAGGATGGAGATGTCTTGTGGACTAGCATGTACCTGACTCTGTCTGTCTGTTTGCTCATTGTACCAGTTCACAAGTACATGTCATTGTAGTTGTAAGTGGAATTTGTTTTCTCCATAGTGTCTGACTAGTGTCAGCCTCTGACTTGCTTTTTAAATTAGCTCTCCCAGTATGTTACCATGCATATATTCAAAAACACACACCTTTCTTAGTTTCTCGCCGTGTCTGCTTGAATCTCTCACCCACACCTCCTGTCATCACAGTTGCATGTTGACCGTGAGATTTGCTTGCTTGTCCACTTCTCATTAGACCTGAAGGAGAAACACTCTCTCCACTTGGTCAGTTGTTAAACCTCATCATATTTGTTAATGAGATTTATAGACTTAAATTACAGCTGTCATTTTCCATATCCATGTGATGTATCGACCTGACAGTGACAAAAGAGTAGAGAAGAGAAGAGCAGAGAAGCTGTTGCTTTGATATTTTGTACATGGGATCAGGTTTTCATCTTTGTGTTAATGAGCTGCTGCGATGGGCTTGGTGAACATATATTCCACTCTCCGTGTCATTGTAATATTTCAAAGATGCTTGGCTGGTAGTGCATATTCTAGTAATGAACACAGAACCTAATAACCACTACTTTGGATCAACAAGTGAACGATGCAGTGATGCTGGAAGTCAAGTAGCAATAGGCTGCAAAAGGTTATAGTGTTATTGCTTTGAATTTAATGACCTAACCATCTTTGCTCTGCCTTTCCTGTGTGTGTGTGTGTGTGTGTGTGTGTGTGTGTGTGTGTGTGTGTGTGTGTGTGTGTGTGTGTGTGTGTGTGTGTGTGTGTGTGTGTGTGTGTGCGTGCGTGCGTGTGTGTGTGTGTGTGTGCAGGTACTC